>JAOBRH010267781.1:0-11608 GCA_027575125.1 Umimayanthus parasiticus | reverse complement strand
TTGAAATTTGGTACATATAGCAAGCTTCATTTGTACTTTCAATTAAGCGAAACCACGTGGTGTCTAATTGGTTTCAATGGCAACAATAGTGAAATAAATTGAGAAATTCAAAACAGTGAGAACTAAAATTTATTTATTTAACCCTCAAATGTCCAGGGGGGGGATCAAATGGACCTCCCCCATAGGTTTTCCCGATCTAAAATTTGAAGCTTTCAAGCAATCAAAATGAAACTTTTAGTACCTGTAGTCCAATAATGAGCGCACCTTTTGACGTTAATTGGATGACGTTATAACTTATAATTTATGCGTACTCAATTATGCAAATCAAAGTTTTAATAGAAAGGTGTAGATTTTTGGGAAAACTCTTTTAGACTCTGTTCTTAATTATATTCCAATTTGAGGCTGCAAACACATGTTTTCCACTAATTTTAGTAAAATTTGCTGCAGTTTTGCGCAAAATAAATTTTTTGAAAAATCCAAGATGGCGGCCAAGATGGCGGAAATGTTGTGAGATGACTGTTGCCATAGCAACAGTTCTTAATGAGAACTTGATTATTGTTATGGAAAGTAATTAGCTAACCCAAAGCTGCTTGCACGCCAAAGCTTGATCTTTTATGTGCAACCATTTGGAACATCTATGGGGGGTACAAATGACCCCCTCCCCCCCGCCTTTGGGTTAATTTATTACAATAAATAGCTGGGTCATTCGAGGGTTAACATAGCCGTTAAGAAACCTACTTACTTTTTCCTACCATTACCCAACAAATCACTTGTACGTATCTAAAATTACATCCTGACTTGCCCATATCTTTTCTAACGGAGCTATTTACTGACTCTATTACGAAATTACTTACATAATAATGCCTTATCTGATTCTAATTGATAGTACTTATTCATCTACACCTACTAACTACCTTATATCTAACTTGTATACTTACTTAGTTGATAATCTCATTGACAAACTTGACTTGGTCATACGCAAACATTACTTACTGGCTTGCCTTTTTATTTTTTAATTTCGTTAATTTCCATCGTCTATCTTTTTTTTACTTTTTTCCCATAAACGAACATAAAATTTGATTTGATTTGATAACAATTTATAGCAATCCGGTATGGGGAGGTACTAACTTAATGCAACTATACATCAACCGTATTTACTTAATTTGTACATAAAAATTTAGTCTCTAGGTATAAATGTACATTTGATCGAGGGACGTGTGGCATGGTCAATAGCACAGCAGATCAATTTGATTGGACAAGACACAGGGGGCGTACTCCTTCATTTGGTACAGGACCTTCCGCCGATCATACCACAGGATCAGGTTGGTGCTGTAACATTGACACATTTTAGTAAAAGTATGAATTTTAATACATGGTAAAAGTTACAACAGTTTGCCTTAAATCAACCGTTTAAAGCTTTTTTCAACAAGAAAAATTAAAAGACAACAATTTGAGAAGTAATTATTTCCACGTCTTTGTTGGATTCTTTCAAATTACATTTATTTCTCCTCCCCAAATTCACGCTCTTGCAGACAAAATGTTTCCCCTAACACAGACACACGTTGCGCCAGCTTCCCCCAATTGTCCTAATGACGACGGAGGAGGAATGGATCGGAGGTTTTGCCTGCCAAACTTAATAATACATGTAAACGTTGTAAAATAACTTCCCTTGGTAAATACACCACCATGTATCATTATTGGCATGACGTATAGTTTAAGCCCCATTCTCGTGTTTCCGCCTTCACGTACAACACTTCACTACCTTATAAGGGACACTTCACTACCTTATATGGGTAGGGGACCCGTTAGTGGTGTGTAATCTCTGTGGAAAGCCACGGCCGTATACGGCAAATATTGTAAATAAATAAATATAACTTTGTAACCAAGTTTGGTACTTATTTATGTATTTCTAATTTATGCTTGTACATTTCCTTTATACATATGAAACACATCTCGACATTTGTACATGCATTAGTACGCGTCTCTAGAGATTTTTAAAAGAAACTAAATTTTTCCCATTACTACGCCCCGCTCCGAAGGCTTCAGACTTTTGTTTTTGCTCAACACTCCAGTTCAAAAGCGGCCCCCTAAAAAGGCTATTTGACGACTTTCATTTTTGCACTTGTAAAACGTGAAAAGCTATAAATGAAAACTTAAAAAGGTCAGATACATGTCCTTTCCCGTTTGACCTTACAGCATCAGTCAAGTATTTTATTACTGCGTTCAAAAACTCTGTGACTTTGATATCCACTCTAAAAACTTCCACTCTATATTGTTTGAAGTTTTAAGCGATTCAAAGCAATTTAGTGTTCAATACCACGTCATTGAAAACCCGTTCGTTGGTTCGATGGGGAGTTAAGGTCCCGAGTTGCAATTTTTTTTCCTTTTTCATGGGGGTCTCATTTCATCCTAAAGGTGAGTTAATCCGTCAAATTCAATATGTTCATTTGCCTGCCTGGTGAGATTTTTACAAGGTCTGGTCCTTTGCTTTCACATCCAATAAATGTTTGCAAAAGCAGTCGACTAATTTTCAGAAAGTACAAGTGATGTAATAAACAATGTTCGAACTAGTAATATTAAAATGGTCGCTGGTTTGACAAGAACGTAGTGGTTTTGCAATATGCACTTTAAATACTTTATATTTTAAGAAGAGAGAAGTGATGCCGCATTTGCGGGAACCATTTAGTTTTCTTAATTGGATATGAAAGAAAAGATTGAATGAAGACGATTTTGTAGTTCGTCTACACATAATTCAAAAAAGGTTGACCGGCAGCAACAGCGAATACCATGACTGCATTGAACTGTGCGATGTAATATATTTAGAATAGAAGCGGTTTGCTGAAAAATAAATACGTAAACTAAACGTAAATGACAACTAATTACTTGATTCGCCTAGAATTTAAGTTTCATAAACTGCAGGTAGTTTGATTATATTGGAACTTTTTGCAGGCCCACAGTTGCTTTCGTTCATGGTGTTCACTATTGCAGCAGGTCAACCTTTTTCGAAATAGGCACATATACATGACGTAAATAATAATACTTGCTGAAAGCAAAGCTTGCAACTGTTGGTTTGCAAAAGGACTTTGTTTAGGGATGGTTTTGCCAATATCAGATTTACCTTTACCTTTATCAGATCAAAGTACTTAGCTAAAGTGGTTTGGACAAAAGACGGTTGGAATCATTAACATTCCTGGAAGAAGAAAAGTAATTTATGCATTTCCCCTGGTGGTTAAATATATTAAGTTAAAAGGTGTTTAGAGATAACCTCGTGCTTCACCTTAGTTTTAGAATATTTGTACATTTTATACTTGTAAATAGTTATTATGTACATTCGATCCAAAACTGAGCGATTTAGGGTGATGCTAATTAATAAGTTGTAAATGTATGGTATTTTAGGTATTGCAATTAATGCAGTAAAACGTCCGTTAACAACGCGTAGATGATTTACCGATTGTTTAATAACCGTTGTTTTCCGATCCAACGCAGGTTATTACATGTACACGGAGGCCACTCCGGTAAATGAAAACTACACTGCTCGGCTCCTCTCCCCAGTTTTCTTTACAAACAGCTCCTCCAACATCAGAGGCTGTGTTCAGTTCTGGTTTCACATGTATGGACGTGGTATTGGAGCACTTCGAGTTCGCGTTAATGGACAGGTGCTATGGCAACGGTCTGGTAACCAAGGCAACAGGTGGACACCCGCAGCTGCACCATTCTTTGCAAAAACATCGTATCAGGTAAGAAAAGTTATTTTAGATTACTGCAACTGCCACTTAAATAATTCTAACAAGACCTTAAAAGTTCAGCAAAGTATTGCTAAAATACAAAGTGTTGTCAAACAAGAAAAACAAGTGGCCATTCAATGCAGGAATCCGGGAGTGTTGCTTCTTGAAATGCGCCACAGTTGAAGCAATTTACTATTTTAAATGTGATCAGAATATTAATTAACCATAATAGGGAGAGTTTCTTCTTACAATGTTGTGGAAATTCAATCACTATATAACATGTTCGACTGTATTTTTTTGCAAATATTGGATAGTAAAAAATGTTATATACTATATACTACCTACTATATACTAGTAAACTATATTGATAAGTATTTAGTGCAATGAAACGAACTAAAGTGTTCTCTTGATCTTGTACTAGGTGGAGTTTGAAGGAGTGAGAGGTAGCAACTTTGAAAGCGATATTGCCATTGATGACGTTGTAATAACGACTGGGAAAATAAGTTGTAATATTGCCGGGACTCCCGCGCCCCTAACTAGCAGACCTCGAATTTCCACTAGGCCTCGAACTTCCAGACCTCCACCCAGAACAACAGCTCCGCCTCAAGGTTCGTATTCTTGTTCTACCTGTTACATTGTACCTTTAATTCTACTTGGAAAGAATTGTATTGAGTAGAAATCGCCGATAACAGTTGACTGAACTACGAACTAAAAGCAAAGCATGCTCAACAACCCCGGCGTCCCAAACTAATGACGTCATCCATAGCAACCGTAGTAATATGGGCAGTCGTGTTTTAGGAAAGCGGACTACATGCGCAGTGACGCGCTGCGCTTCTTATTCGGGAAATACGGTACAACCGCAGACACAAAATACGGCTGGTTCTTCAATATGGCGGCCAACAAGGCTGACTTGACAACCAACTTCAATGGTAACTTTTTGGCATTTTTTGATTACTAAAAGCAGTTTTTGTTGGGGCAAACCTATGCGAAAATTAAAGAATAAAGATTCACATTACTCAAGTTTTGAAGTGTCACTTAAGACCTTAAGTGCTTCATTATATTTGAGGCCTAAAATACATGTAACAGAGAGAAGTTTACGGACAGCTGATAGGAATACCAATGAGCGATTTGAAATATTTTTTTCATCAAGGAACTATCTAGGTCTGTTATTATCTTCTGTTATTTGATGTATCAAATGATTTGCTTTGTCATTAATATAGGCAACCGTACTTATTGTAGTTCTAACAACAAAGGGTAATAGCACATCGTTTGTTATATACGGAAACTTAAGAAGAGTAAATCCCGTAACCTATATATTAAATTAAGTCTTTATTGTTACTTTTTGAACCTCTTTTCCTTGTGTCTTCATGCACGTATTAGATTACTGTCTCTTTATATATATGTAACATATTTAACTGTTATAAAATTTCTTTTATATACTGTAAACCATCTGAAGAACAGGCAAGTAAATAAACTGAAACTAAACTGAATGTATTATATTTTCATGCGTATATAAAAAGAAAGGTATTGCTGTGTTTTGAGGAGTTTCCTCAAACTCACATTATTTGATTGTTTTGATTATAGTTTGTAGCAACCCGGGCGACCATTTTTCCGTTAATTGTGCGTAAAATTTTAGTCTCTAGGTATAACTGTACATTTGATCGAGGAATGTGTGGAATGGTAAACAGCAGAGCAGATCAGTTTGATTGGACAAGAAGAAGGGGGAGTACTCCTTCAATTGGTACAGGACCTTCAGCCGATCATACCACTGGATTAGGTTTGTGCTGTAAAGTTGAAAAATTTTGAGTAAAAATATGAATTTTGGTAACAAATTAACACTCGATCAATGTTACAACAGGTTGCGTTAAATCAACTGTTTAAAGTTTTTTAATAATAAAAATTGAAAACAACCATAGAGAAGTTATTTCGACGTCCTTTTGGAATTCGTTAAAATAACATTCGTTTTCCTCCTTAATTCCTCACCCTCACAGACAAAATGTTTCCCCTAACACAGACACAAGTTGTGCCAGCTTCCTCCAATTGTCGTAAGTACGACAGAGGAGGAGTGGATGGGAAGTCTTGCAGTTGTATGCCAAAAGTAATAGTAGATACTAGTCAGTCGCTATGGAAAGACTTTCCTTTGCAAATATATTAGCACGTACCATAACTGGCGTGACACCCAATTTAATCCCCATTCTAGTGTTTCCGCCTTTACCTACAACCCTTTACCACATTGTACATGTATGTATGTCTTTGTAACCAAGTTTGTTATTAGGAGTATCAAAACAATTCTGTATTTCGAAGTTTACTTCTGTGCATTTTCTTTATACACAAAATACATTTCGACATTTGTAGATACACGAATTTCTAGAGATATAAGAAACTAAATTCCCCACTATACTATGCCCCGAAGTCTTACTACTTTTGTTTTAGCTCAACACTCCAGTTCAGAAGCGGCCCCCTAAAAAGGCTGTATATGTGTCGGCTTTCATTTTTGCACTTGTAAAACCTGAAGCGCTAAATAATTATAACCTAAAATTTATTCTTTCTTGTTTGACCTTAGAGTGTCAGGCAATTATTTTATTGGCATGGTGTGTTCAATAACCCTGCTCCTTTGATATCCTAAAACATTTTCACCAATCTAAAGCGTTTAGCTTACTTAGAATGTCCGGTTTTTTAACTTTCTAAGACACTACTCTAAGGGAGGGTAGGAGAAGAAAGACTGTTGGAAGGTATTCTATTTCTATGCAATTTGGTCAACAAGTGTTCATATGCAATGTTTATTGCCACAATGCTGGATGTAGAGCCTGAGCTTGAGTTTGGAGCACTCGTTGTTTGTCAGAGCAAACTAAAAAATTGCGGAAAATTGAGGGCCCGTCCACACTAACGCGGATTCGTTCGAATGCGTATGCTTTTTGATACATTTAGGCCTTCCGTCCACACTAACACGCGGATCAGATCCACCGAATCCGTATAAGTTTGAAAACGGTCTCGAAAGTGGATAAAAACAAATCCGTAGATCTTTCGTACTAGTAAGGACGGTCAGATCCGGACAAAAGTGGAAACGATGACGTCAACTGTAATACGTGGTTGAATAACAGGCTCTTCGCGCCAAAACCATAAATCAAAACAAACATGACGGAGGAAAGTGTGCTTCCATTTTTAATTGCTTGTTTGGAATTAAATCTCGCTTTTTTCAATTTTTTATTGGTCTCCCATTGAAGGAGAACGATTCTTATGCGGAAGATAGCTTTTTCTAGGACCTTATATTGACGATTTGGCTCGAACACACGGCTAGCAAAGGCGAGAAGATTTTTTGCATTCGGCCAGGACGCCGACAAGCGTGTGGTGGGACAATTTTGTTTCACAAACTGTTGTCCCAGAAGAATAGAAGGAAAAGAACTAAACATGTCACCCTGTGCCCTCACAGCGGATTCGCGGCGTGTTAGTGTGTGGACGCGGATCAATTGATGCGTTTTCAGTAAAACGAATCCGTATACTTTTGAATCCGCGTTAGTGTGGACGGGCTCAGAGATTTAATGAGTAGAATACTCAGAGTGTAAGGACTAAAATTGATGCATTGTTTAGATCCTGAACATTCGATTAATTAAAGTGAATGAAACCCCGTTCATCGATTCTATGGGGAGCTATAGTCGCAGTTTCATATTTTTTAAACTTAACATAAATACATACATTATTTATCTTCTTCCAGGATACTTAATGATGTAAATATTTATTGTTGATGACATCATACATTGTTTCAGTCACGTGATTATGGGGTAATTCAGATAGTGAGAACTCATCTTGGTCAGATTTCAAATGAAAGTATTTATGTTCACATTCTGGTGCGTAATGATAAATGTATTACGAAAAGATTGAAATATACCGAAACTAAAACAGTTATATGGCACCATCAATACGCCATACATTAATTTAATAAGAGCATGATCTGCCACAAAAAACTATCATGCCTTTATAGGGTCAATCGTGAATATCCTCCCACAGAAAAAGATATTAAAAAGAACTTCAAAAATGTTTTTGATTACATCATAATGACGTAATTATACTTAGACTTCAACGAAAGATAGAGCATGCCCCAATGATCAATTATTCAAAGTTTAATAAACTTCGGATCAAAACTAAGAAAGTTAAGGGGGCTGAATGCGCCCCCCTTTGTACTAAAGACCAAAAAACAGCTTGGACTGGATAGGGTTAATCTTTTCTTTTTGACATCTAAGTGTATTCATGTATTATTTTTTATTTAATATATAGTCCAAATACGAAAATCGTCCTTTTTGAATGGTTAAGTGATTTACCGATTGTTTAATAACCGTTGATTACCGATCCATCGCAGGTTATTACATGTACACGGAGGCCACTCCGGTAAATGAAAACAACACAGCTCGGCTCCTCTCCCCAGTTTTCTTTACAAGAAGCTCCTTCTTCATCAGAGGCTGTGTTCAATTCTGGTTTCACATGTATGGAAGTGATATGGGAACACTTCGAGTTCGCGTTAATGGACAGGTGATATGGCAACGATCTGGTAACCAAGGTAACATGTGGCTACCCACAGCTGCACAATTCTTTGCAAGAACGTCGTATCAGGTTAGAAGCGTTGTTAACTAATTCTAACAAGACATTGAAGGTTCAGCAAAGCACGGCTAAAATACAAAGTGTTGACAATCAAGAAAGATTAGCTGGCCGGGCAATTCAAAGTAGGAATCCCGGGATGTTGCTTCTCGAAATGGGCCACAGTTTAAGCTAATTACTGTTTTAAATGTGCTCTAAATAATAATTAACCATAGCAGGAACAGTTTGTTCTTAGTATGTGTTTGACAGTATCTGTATGCAAATTTTTGTTAATGAATGAGCCAAGCTATGTAACTAATCTAGAACAGTGGTGATGTTTGTGAACCAAATGTTGATAAAGATATGGTGCAATAGAACAAACTTAAGTGTTGACATGATCTTTGACTAGGTTGAATTTGAAGGAGTAAGAGGTGGCGGCTTTCGAAGCGATATTGCCATTGATGATGTTGTAATAACAACTGGGAAAAGAGGTTGTTACCCCCCCGGGAGACCTACGACCCCATCTACCAGACCTCGAACTTCGAGACCTCCACCTATGACAACACCTATCCCTCAAGGTTTGTATCCTTGTTTTACTTGTTTCAATGATTTGTGTAAAAGAGATGTAGCAAGTGAAAAAAGGCGAAATATACTTGTATTCAACATCGATAGCTTTGTCAGCTCGTAAGTTTGCCGTATCAGTGGGAACCGATTGCGCCTCCTCAAATCTACATCTCTCTGTTAAGGTTTGCTCCACAAAGATTTAACAAAATGCAAGCATTTCGTCCCGTGCTAATTGTAATTTGACGCAAAACGCTTTAATGATACAAACACATTTTGCAACAGAACGCAGAACGACAGAACGAAAACCACGCTTTCGGCCCTTATAGATGTCATTTTCATTTTGCGATGCGTTTCTTTATTTCATATTGCAACTACGTACATCATCGATCCCCTTGAAACGGTTTGCATTAGTAGTTTTGTGTCATCTTTTGTTGATAGTAAAGCTACAGAAAGCCTTTCTATCTACTTTTTTGTGGACAATTTGCATATCTTTACGTGCTGTGTCCAACCAGTTGGTAATACATCGCTAACAAAGTATTTTCATTACATAGTGCAATTTTATAGAAAAGAGCCTTAACCCTATCAGTCCCCCGCCTTTTTTGGGTGCTTGGGCCCAAAAGAGGGGGGGTCGGGGGTCGGAAAGTGCCCTTGACCCATAACTATGAAACTATTCATTGTATTGAGATCACATTTGGCAGGGTAGTAGACAATCACAAACTAATTAAGTTGGTGTAATTTAATTGGCAAATGACGTCATCATTACGTCATAATGACGTCATAACTGTCAAAATTTTGGATTTTTACGAAATATTGCCGATCAAAATTAGAAAAGTTTAGAGACGTTTCCGACTGTTGAAAAAAGATAAATAAATGATACAAATGAAGAAGAAAACTTTGTTTTAATACAAATAACAGTACATAGCGTGTTTCGCCAGTCAAAATTTAATATTCAAATCTCATGCTAGCTCTTTTAAAACTATAACGTTATTATTTTACTCAAATCCCTTGCATTCAAGATTATTAGTGGTAGTAAATGTGTTTTAGTCATGTTTCCAACGTTTTAAAACGCACATCGACTAGAAAAAGCTTTTAACTTTGACACTGTGCAAAGTACTTGGCCGCTATCTTGGATTTCAAAAAAGGTGTTGCGCAATACCTGTGACGTCACAGATCACATGCAAAGTTAATTAATCGAGAGAAATTATCGATTTCATCTTTGAGACAAAGATTTAGCAATAATTTTGAAGAAATTGTTATTTAAAAGAAAAAATATCAAAAAGTCAATTTGACTAAACATGGCGTCGAAAATGTGGTTGCCATGGCAACAAGTGATACCCTTTGCAATTTTTACGGAATGTTGTTGTCCAATAAATTTAGTAAAAGTGGCAAGGTTTCGTATATATTGCTAAAATAGCAAGGTAGATCTCGAAGGTTGAAATCAGCGCGGGTAATCCCCCCCCCCCCTTCCACCGGCCGGATAGGGTGAAGCGCTCCATTTTAGAGGTATTCGAGGCTCAAAGAGCATGGTTCAGAGAGATCTCTAGAAGTCTAGGGACATCTAAAGATAATAGTTAAGGAATGTTTTGAGATATTTTTTAATCAAGGAACTATCTAGGTCTGTTATTTGATTTGTCAAATGACTTGCTTTGTCATTACTCTAGGTAACTTTACTTACTGTACGTTTTAACAACAAAGCGTAGAAGTAGTTTGTTCTACACGGATCTCTTAACAAAATGTACAAAAGTTAGGTTGTTTCAAAAAACTCAAAGTAGCTCTTCAATGAATTGTTTTAGAAATACGTTCTTTTAAAAACGGATAGGCCTCTAGCCTGCAATTGTTAAAATTGA
The DNA here is from genome assembly GCA_027575125.1 of Umimayanthus parasiticus. NCBI lineage: Eukaryota > Metazoa > Cnidaria > Anthozoa > Zoantharia > Parazoanthidae > Umimayanthus > Umimayanthus parasiticus. The sequence goes on along the minus strand of JAOBRH010267781.1, from coordinate 903 downwards.
AGTGTTTTTGCATTTGTTTAGTTTCTAGAGTACGTCTTGTGAATGGTAGAAATTCGGCGGAAGGTCGTATCGAGGTGTTTGTGCGTGGAAGATGGGGAACAGTTTGCGATGACGGTTTTGATCTTAGAGACGCGAATGTCATTTGCCGAATGCTGGGATTGTCGCCCGCTCAACGTGTCGCCAGGTTTGGCTCTGGAACTGGTCAAATTTGGTTGGACGATCTCAACTGTAGAGGAAGTGAAACCTCGATAAATCAGTGTCGTCACCGTGGGATTGGAAGCCACAACTGTGGACATAGTGAAGACATTGGTGTTGTGTGCACACAAAGTAGGTAGTACAGTCACTTATCTTGATTAGATGAATCACTTATTTTAGATATCTATATTTGTTATATATTTTGATGCGTATTAACAAATGAATGTATTTCTGTGTTTTGGAAAATTTCCTGTAAATCACATTTTTTTTTGTTCTGCTATTTTTAAAAGAAAATCAAGATACAGCTTAATATTGCCAAATAGTTTAGAATATAGTGCCATGTTTTGTTCACAAAAGTAACATTTTAAGAATAAACATTTGTTTTTTCCTAGAAATTCTCAAACTGATGTCTGAACAACTAAAACAAAATAACAGGTTTATCGCGAAAAAATGTAAACTACTTACCAAGCTGCCGTCCGTCACGAAAAAACTTGAAAACTGACTTATGCAAAACTCTGATGCAAAAATCACGACAGCATGGCAAAAGTATTCGTAACTTAACACGTTACTTAAATTACAGTTTTAATGTGTCCACAACAATCCTAGTCGACCGAAATCAGTAAAATAAATTCTGGTTGGTGAATGGCATATCTCAGATTGAGAGCTTGACATGCAGTCAAAGCGTAGCAAGACTTAAGCAAAGAGACC
>JAOBRH010266670.1:0-11609 GCA_027575125.1 Umimayanthus parasiticus | reverse complement strand
CACTCGAATCGCTGCCCGCTTCCGACACTATATCTTCGCCAAAATCTGATATGCCCGCCAGCGAGCCGTTTATATCTGAAGAAACTGTTGAGCATACTCCAAACTGAGAGTTCTTGTTCAAGATATACTACTTTCCTTCTTTTTGGAAGTCGCTTTCATCGACACAACTTACCCCAAATTAAAGCTCTCCGCTATTAACGCACTAAACCACATGCATTAGCCTTTATGCGGACGTCTCGGAAAACATATACTTCCGTTTGAGAGCCAATCTATAAATAATTTTAATGGCTATGACATATCACAAAGCGTGGACTGGGAGTGTCCCTCTCTGTCCCCTCATGTTCTCTTGGAAGATTAGAACTTTTGAAGTTGTAAAAAACTGATTGAAAGATTTAAACTAAAACCTAGTCAAAACAACAGTATATATAACACAGTTGGTCACTTCCCAACAACTTATCCGCTTGATTAAGAAATAATTACGTTCACTTCTATCTCTTAATCTAATTATGGACGTAAAACGCTGACTAATTTTTTTTTTTTAAGAAAAGTCACACACAGGTAAAAAAATAGACTATATTTCCACAGGGTAGCCTATTCAGATACGATGCTAGTATCGAGAGGGCGGCTGCTTAAAATCAAACTTACAGTATGTGATTTATAATCCAATGTGTGTCCTGAATTGACAAAATGCTGTGAAAGGTACATGTGACTTATATGACCTATTATTTTCTTGGCTCTGTGTGAGTGAAAGCCCCCAACAAAGTAGAATTAAAGACATTATTTAGCGACTGCTTCTTTATGGAGTTGTTCGTCTTAAGACAAAAAAACTTTTTCAGTTAAAAAGGATTAATAAATACTATTTGATGCGAATCGTAATAATGTTTGAAAGTACGTTTCTAAGTAAATTAGGAAACTGAATTAAAGAATACACGGTAAAATATTCCATCAACCATATGTATTGAGAGAAATGTCAGTGTTTGTTAGTATTGGGGCAGGAGGTTAAGTGTTGGATTCGGTGGGTAGCTGCATGTACATCACCAGGTTATCACCACGATCAGACCATATGGAGCATGTCCAACGCGGAGCAAGCGATCCGTGTGGATACGTGCACTGACGGAAGTGGATCCCTTCACGGAACCCGTTTTCAAAATGCAGGTAGGACAACTGTCATTTTTTTATTTATTAACTTGGTCTTTGGAACCTTCCCTTGTAGTAGAGTACGAGTTCGACCTTACAACTCGTATGTTGTGCTTCGCTAAAGTTGAAGTTGAAACCTTTCAAGACTAGCGATTCAACAGAAAAAATGTTTTCATTAATTTAATTGATATCGGTTGAAAGCTATGCACGTCTTTGGTCACATCCGATTCATGTACACGCAGGAGCTAGGCTCGAGTACAGCTTCAACTGAAATGTTGTTGCTTTTGGTTAAATTAGAATTGGAAACTGAAACAAACTTAGAACAGAAATATTTTCCTGCCATAATATTCGGAGCCCCACGTTTGGCCACAATCAGTCTGTACCTTCAATAGTTCAATTCAGTTTAGCAATGGACAAGAGTAATGATCCCAAACAGGAGTAACAGCCTCGGGCACGGAAACCTCTGGGTCCCGTTACCTATATATATGAAAACATACATTCAACCAGCAGACAATCGACAATCTACTGCTTTAGACGAACTGAGATCACCACTACACACTAGCAGTGCGTGATACTGATAGTCCACATAATAGAAGTTTGAGGTTCAAGGTTCAAACATAGATTTTCACAGTGACGTTTAATTGCTTCGTGTCAAAGTCGGATGTGTCTTAGACTCTCAGTTGCGTTTTGTTTGCGGTTTAACGCGCAATTTGTAATGTTTCAGGCCGTTATTCTTAGCTAGAAAATGTGCATAAATTTAAAGTTCGTAGATAGCTTAAGCTTTGGAGCTGCATGGGAATTGATTTGAACGAAACAACGACCAGGCAGTTGTTTCAATATCAAAAATTCATCAGGATGCGTACAGTTGCTTGTTCACGGTACGTAAACCTATACATGCAGAAACTCAAACTGTCCTAACTTTTAAGTCCTAGCTCCCTTCAGACCGTATATTTCGGATATTTCGGAAGTGCTTTTGCTATAACATATTGATTTTATTATTGATGAATCACCATCCAAGATTTCATATTTATTATTGAGACAGTCGCATAGTCATAGTGATTCAGCGGAAATCGAGCTCTCATCATTTACTACCGATCAAGTTTCCCCGGATGAAACGTTTGATCTTTTCTCGGAAGCTTACCTTTTGAGTTGCCGTGATATACTGAACCAAAAGGCGATATAGCCCAGAAGTGTAAAAAAAGCCAAATTATTCTGGCTTCGCAAGAGGTTATCACCCATGTTTATTGTCTGTGTAAAAATTTGATTGTCAAAAGGGTTTTGGCCAGACCAAATTTGTACACAAGTGCCTTGACACTGTATATTTGCATATTTCGGTAGTTAACTGCCGTATGTCTTTCCAAGTCACTAAGTGAACCGGTATCTTGACAAGCGCTAGCACAACAATTAACATTTTAATACATGGATGCCGATTTTATTTGCCTTTTACGGCTAGGTCAACTGTGAAGGAGAAAAGGAATAGATTATTATTATAAATTATTTAATTCAGCTCGGCCCATCTCAAATTGGTACTAGTGGTTCGAAGCATTTTACCGAATCAAGGATGGTTTGAAGGATATGTCAATGACCATACAATATTACAATAACTAATATGTGGGTAAGCTAATGAATAATATAGGGCTAACACTGGGAAGCTACAGTTACGTGTTCACGTTCACGTGCATTCGTTTACTCGGTTAACTATGCATGGTTGCAAAGTTTTTAATCGTAGAATAAAACTTGCAATAGAACTGTGCGAATTTTTATTTGTAGGTTTCAAACTTTTTGTGTAGTTATAATAAATATGTATGTTTTCTGCATGTGACCATTATAAAAGTTATCGTGTTTATATTTTATTTAGGGCCTCCTTTGATAACAATATTTACGTGTATCATTTTACCGAAGGAGTCACCTTTTTTAAAGAAAACTTTTCAAGATATTTATCTGTATACTGATCTATTGCATTCATTTTTCTTTTCTACCAAAAGAGGCTGGCCAAGGTCACGGTCTACATTAGTTAGTTGTAGCTGTCTTTGTTTGCGGTTATCGAAACTATCGACTTTAAACAGCTATGAGCAGCGGGGGGGGGGGGGTACTTCGGGGTAAAAAGGATAGGGATAACCGTCGGGAATCCTAGGAAACTACCCTAAAAAATATCAAGCCATAAAATTTGCGCACCCTAAAATATACCTCCTTGTCAAAAATTAACCTAAAAAATACCAATAAACGGGAGTTTATTAAAGAAGCGTATTCAAAAGAGCTGTTTTTATACCCTAACAAATACCAGTTTTGTCTTTTTAAGGGATTTTGCTTGAACAACCCCTAAAAAATGCCAAATCACCGATTACAACCCCTAAAAAATACGACGATCATCCCTATCATCCGAATATAGGGAGTATACCCCCCGTATGCTATATGCATGCAAAATAAATTTAGGAGGGGGTTGTTGCAACAGCCCCTCAATAACACAACGTATATTTTTTGTAAGAAACATTTTTGTACGAACGTGCCAAAATTTAAAGAACATGCTGAGAACGTACTGAGGCTGAGGAGAGGCAAATAATTTTTATTTTGGATACTGTAAACAAAGTCTTTGTTTCTCGGCTATTGTTCGTCAGTGCAGCATCGCCTATATAGTGTTGTACACGTACAACGTTTTTAATTACTGTATTGCTTTCTTACCGGCCAGGGTAGCGGCTGTTTAGTAATAAAGCGTATTTATACTTCCGGTTGGAAAATGTACCCCCTTATAATACATACCTCTTTCTAGCCGAATGCGAGGTCCGTACGGCAAGTTATGGACCGAGTTTCATCCTTCCTTTTATGGTCCAACCACGAAGCGCGCAGTCCATGAAAACAAGGAAGGGAAAAACGAGGATCCATAATTGCCGTACAAACCGAGCAAACGAGGTTAAATAGGATGTTTGTTATGTGGCTTTGTTGATTATCCCGGTTTTGAAAAGGTTATCGAGAGCTAGAGGTCCGTACGGCTACTTACGGACCTGGAAATGACCAGTCACAGCGCGCGAAATCAGTCAACCATATAATGACAGCAATTATGAATAAGAACGTTTTAAGAACACTCGAGGCTGAAATCCTCAAAATGTTTAAGAAAATTCAGTCTTAGCCCAAAAATTAGACGTTCTTATATATAGTAGGCAATCGTCAGACTGTTGTCCACAACCTAGCGCACTTGCGAACATTTCCCTTGGTGGTGGAATCCAATAAGTAAACGGCAGACACGGCCACACCCCCCACAGATAAATCCTGATGCTGCTCGTGCTGAGGCTGCCACCCTCGCAGCAGCCTTTCTCTTTGCTATCTTTATGTCGGCTCCGGCTTTCAGCTTTTTTTCACCTGCTCGGAATGCCTGTCTGCACGTGGTTTTCCATTTAACTCGGTCTACAGCTATTAGTTCCCAGTTGTCGGTTGGCAGACCAGTCGCAAGCATTTCTCTCTTGCAGACATCCCTGAAGCGTACGTAGCTCAGCCTCGACCCAAGTTCCAGTTCCCTATACAAGAGGTCCTTCGCAATTCGACCATCTTCCATTCGGCGTACATGGCCTACCACCTCAGTCTACGTTGTCTGAGAAGGGTTTTCATTGTGGGAATACTTGCTCTTTCAAGTATTGCATTGTTGGAGACCTTGTCCGCCCATGAAATGTCCTGCCCAGCACAAGTGGTTCAGCAATCACCTCCGTAAATTAAAGTAAAGTATTCAGGATACAGGCACGACAACCAGCAGGTTCAGTCTGGGTAGGAAGTTTCTTGTTCCGTCCCTGATTTAATAGAACTGGTCGAGGAGGGTCTGGAGCTGGTCTTCACTGTGTGCAACAAGGGCAGCTTCGTCAGCGAAGAGAAGGTCGCACAGCATTACTTTGCGAACTATGGTCTTTGCTCGAAGGCGTTCAGGTTTGAAAAGTTTCACGTCAGATCGAGTACGTAAAAGGATGCCTTCATCAGCTGACCTGAATGAGTGTTTCAGGAGGACAGAAAAGAATATGTTGAAGAGTGCTGGAGCTAGTACACAGCCTTGTTTCACGCCGCAGTTTACGCCACTGCTTATGTCGATTACCTCGATCAAACATGCTTCCATCATATTGCACAGTGCCCTGTGTCCCATCATGAAATGACTTGATGTTGCTAAGGAGTTTTGGAGGGCAGCCAGTTAATGGCAGAATCTTGAATAGGTCATCTCTACTGACCAAGTCGACGGCCTTTGTTAGATCGATAAATGCTATGAAGAGGGGCTGCTGTTGCTCTAGGCACTTCTCCTGGAGTTCCTTCAGTGAGAAGATCATATCCACTGTCGAACGTTTGGAGCGGAAACCGTATTGTCGGAGATTCAGGGTACATCCTCTCGGCGAGCTGTTGTAGGCGGTGTAGTGCTAATCGAGCAAACAGCTTTCCAGCAATATATAGCAATGAGATGCCAGGATAATTGCGGTCAATATTTGTATCAATCTTGGCTTTTGGGTTCCTTATAACGGAAAGTCTGCATGCTAGCAGTGCTGCAGCATGAGTCGTGTCCCTAATATGCTGCCAGTGATCATCTGTATCGACTTTCTGGTAGTCCTCTAGTTTTGTGCTCAGGATGTTTCTGAATAGTGAGAAATTTTAGGGATGGCAGTGACGGCAGTATTGATGCAAGATATATACAAAAAAATATACCTTTATATCTTTTTGTAAATCATTAATGACTCGACTGTAGTTTTTCGTGTTTTACACTGTAAAACAATGTAAAATATTGATCGTCTAGATCTGATTGTACTTTTCTTCTTGTATAGATCGTTTTTGCAGCTTTTTCCGCTTCCTTTTTTTCTTCTCTTTTTGCTTTGTTTCTGCTGTTTCCCACATATAAACCGATCAAAACACATTCAGTAAAAATAGAGTTCTGATTGCCTGGCTCGTATAGCCCCTATGGTTAACGTTATTCCAGGCAACCAGCACCAGTATCTATTTATATTATCCTTCTTTCTGAAGTTAACATGCATAAAACGAGGTGAATAAAACGTCGTTGTTGTTGTTGTTGTTGTTGTTGTTATGATGCTTTGAATTTGAATTTAAAACTTGAAGTAAGCCGTTTTGGAATACAAGAAATAGAAAGTAACAGCCAAAGCTGGTAAGTAGCAAAAGTTTGAGGGTTTTATTTAAGAAAACTGCGGTTTTAATGCACCTGTTAAGAAAATGAAAAAAATTAATACAGCCTAGAATGTTTTGGATATAATATTTTGTTAACAGTCAATGCCCAACACCAGTCCCAGAACCGATAACTAAAACTACGCGTTTCTTTCACCCTAAACGTTTTAGAAATTTAGACAGTTAATGTGATGAAATAGTTATAAATAGGGCTTTTTTAAAAGGGCAGACAAGGAATGGAACTCTTTCCCAACTTTAGTAATTGAACAGAGAAACTCTTGAACTTTTAAAACTACACTGGCTGCCTCATTTAGAGCTAACTGCCATCGTTTCCCATGAGTCAGAGTTTTTTTCTCTTTCTCCGTGTGGGCCCATTCGATTCGAATTCTTTTCTAGGGCTATCGCTCAGAAGATACAATTTGGGATATTTATACAGCACTTCAATTTACCACCTCTAAACCACAATATACATTTTTATCCCAGTTAAGCACGTATTTCCCCTCTTCATATTTACACTCACATGCACTCGTTATTTTATAGGACATTTACTTTAAGATCAGAACCTGCACTGCACATAAATTTGCGCGATTATCAAACTCTGCGAATTATACATAAGCTAATAAAACAAATATGTTATTTAGTTTGACACACCAGGGGCTCCGAGCCAAACAATAGCCTCGGACAATAGCTCTGTACACTTCACCGGGTTTTAATAATTGTCGTGAGGCTTAATTGTCGGTATTCAGTCAGTAAGTGAACTTTAATTATCCTTCGGGAAGCGAGACTCTTCAGCGTTAAACTGTACCAAGCATTCGCTTTCATTATAACACAATGAAAGAGAGAGTTTTGATGGCACATGTACTTCATCCTGTATCTGTATAAAGACTGCAAAGTGCTACTTACTGCATTCAAAATATCGGACAGTATGCAAGTAAGTGCCGCTAATTACTAACGTCGCAACAATCCAAAGGGCCTGTATAATTTGAATTTCTAGAACGGCTCCACTTCATATTTTTGCTCGCTGTTCGCAACTTTTAAAATGGTTTAAACTGGTTTTAAATGCCGGTTTGCAAACAAACAAACAAACAAGATATAAGATAAACGAATGTAAACTTTAATACTTAAATGAATGCATGGTTTCTCTTCCACATTGGAAATGCAGCACGTAGTATCTTCGCATATAAGTTGCACACACAAAACTGAACGATGAGTGGCAAGGTGAATTGATTTACATTTAGTTTGCCCACGGCTACAAATTATGTCTAGAGCTTGATCATAACGCTCGAAAAAGTTGTCCTGATTTAAAACAAGCTGGGTTAATTTTTTGCCGTTTGCCTTCGATTGCCAGAATGACAGACCAATAAGATAAGTATCATTAATTAAAACAAAATTAAACAAAGTGAAAGGTGCAAATAGCCCTCTTAACCCTCAATTGTTGTGACAAAGGTTCTTGAAAGTTGGTATTTCGATGCTTTCAAGTTTCTGTTCGAAGGGTTTTCCGTTAATCTTGAACTCTTTGAGAGACAGTCTTCTTTCATTACTGCAGAATTTCAAACTTTGACAAACTTTTCTTTTAGTTGTCAACCGCAGAGAAAAGTTATTTGGAGCATTTCTATATTTGCCTGCTTGATGTCAAGCTCGTTTAAATCATCGAACATGCTCGTCCAAAGCTGTTAACTATTACAAGACAGTGTTTGGTTATGTGTTGGACAAATGCATTCTCAGCCACGTTCCGTGAATTTGATTCAAAAAGTCTTCATGCAACATCGTTCACTCTGGCTCCAGGTCAAGCTTCAGTGAACTCGTATTTCTCAGGCTTTTTTAAATATATCAACTTCACCGACTTATCTGTTGGAATATTTAAATTGTCAACGTATAATATTTTCGCGCAACGAATCTAATTTATAGACTAATTTCTTTTTCATTCCTAGCTAGAGCGCGCAGTCGTTTAGCAGCTATTTAAACTAAAGCTGAGCTAGAGGATGAGAGCCACACAAATGCAGGTTACAACCCCGATTCAATCAATTAGACACCTGCTCCGATGAAATGAGGATTAAAGTGACAGAAAGAACTTATTTTAAAATAGGTCGTTAGTTCAGAGCTTGTATTTCAAGATCTGTTTCAGTTTGTAAGTATACTTTGGTTTACTTATGGAAAGTTTGAGTACAAAGTACGACAATGGTTATTTCAAGGTGCGATAACACTTTAGTTGCAAAGTTCAACAAGACTGCTATTGCAAAGTGCACTGATTATTACTAAATGCGACAGAATACCTGTCATACTTTTTCTGGCTCAGAACGAACAGACATTAACTCTATATCTTTGAGAGAAGTTGTTATTTTAAAATAGTTTTAATTTCAGTTACTGCCTACCAAACTGGCGAGAGTTGTACCCATTATTCCGCAACTGTACATGTAGAATAACGTCTCGTGAAAGAAACAGCATTTTTTAGTTTCAGTAGTCAATATGACAAGCTGTAATTTTACAAAGTTGAAACGATTACGGAAAAATAACCGAGTCGAAATCGTGTTAAATCATCTTAAAGTTATTTCGGGTGCCCATCCACTATTCAAATTTCCTGTCATACTTGTACGTTTAACTAGTATAACTAAGTGGAAAATAAATTTGTTGTTGTTGTTGTTGTTGTTGTGTGGCTCGGCAAGTTCTCTTCCATTATCTCCGACGAGTTACATTAGGATTCAAACCCGGTTTGATCTCTTGTATTTGAGTACTGGGTTAAACTGCTAACATTTTCAAGCCATGGCAAACTCAAGCTCACTTGTACGCTGTGCACCGCGCGATCCATCGCAAAGCAACAGCTTGCCCCTTCTTACGAGCTAATAAGCGAAGGAATACTGTAATCAGGGTACATTTGTAAATGCAGCGTAAGAAAATAAGACTGATTTTCGTATTCCCAGATTAAGCCTTGATTCCTTGAATGTGCCTTTCAGTTTATGTTTCTAAGTGGCAATACGTTTTTTTAATTAGTTGCATACCGAATGACGTTTGTTTGTACCAAGAAAGTAAAAGCTGCTGAAAATTGTGAAGTATATTGCGATGTAATATTGCTGTTCGCTACAGAGCCACTCATTATATAGTTGATTTGTGTTGGTTTATAAATAAGTACACTCTTTCTATAACTCAGAATAATTTATTTAGCCTGTTTGCTGAAGAAGGAGCTTCACTCCAAAAACGTTTCTCGTAATCTTGTAATTAGAATTTACAAATACTAGCTCAAAAAGCACAAAACAACTGAGATAATAAATTGATTATTTTATCCTTCATTCACACTGCTCACTCACTCATTCACTTAATTATTCATTCATTCATTCATTCATTTATTCATTCTTTCATTCATTCCTTGCTCCAATTCATTCACTCATTTTTGTTCTTTAGTTCACTAGCTTGTTGCCTTTTTGCTCGTCTTTTCATTCTAATGAATTTATATACTAAAGTTCGACAACAAAATTCTACTAAAACTCTCCATTAAGATAACAGTCAATGAAATGGTATCTTTGGCCATATGTGCATGAACAACATAATCCGCTAAACCTAAGAAGCCTAATCAGAAAACACACCGAAAAAACTTTCAACCCCTGCAATTAGATGAAGAGGAATCATGTATGTGCTTACAAATTTGTGAGAAAATAGGATCCGTTTTGCATGAAAAGTGCATGTGTATCGTTTACATAAAAAGACGGAGTCTCATAAACGTAAAAGAAATAATTAATAATTGAATTGAGTGGAGTACAATTTGGTCTGAAATCTTACACGTGATTTCAAAATTGAAAGAAGCGCGAAGTGCTTGCTTCCACTGCACGCAGATCGGTTACCAATTAACTATATCCGTTTTGAAATTAAACCAAGAAACTAGTGTCATTTAACTTTTGTATAGTTTTCAGCAAGTACATTTCAAACATTGTGCATCCCTTTCTTACTGTGATGTGATTGGTTGTTTCAGTTTTTCTGGTTTGTGATTAGTTATTCAAAACAGTGCGATTACAAACTCATTCACTGTCTCGCCAAAATACCAACCACGCATGGCTCGTCCAAACTAGCCCTGATGTTTTCCCGAAATCGAGCAAAAACATGTTTATCATCCCTGAGTAAAATTTGTATTTTTGAAAACAAAAATCTCTAGACTTGAGAAACCTCATTCATGCGACAAAGCACCCACACACGCACCAATTCCCCGCGCTTGGGAGACCGCACAGCTTCAAAAAATACGTTTGTAATAAATGCGTCTGTCGCTTCATATTCTCCCCTTTTAAGTTTCTATGAATCGATTCAATGATTCCATGCTGATGGAAGTTTTATTTTTGCAGTTGACTTTGAAGAGAGAAACCAAGCTGTCTGTGATTTCGTCTGAAATCATGACACTGTCGCGATTTTGTGAAAACTCACGGCAGTAATCTGACCTGTGATTGGCTGAAATCCTTTTCAGGGATGATTAATTCTGTAATCACTACTGTTGCGAACCAATTAGATTGCAGGAACCACTAGTCCGATTTCAAAATGGATAGTAATTAAAATACATTATGCCAATAAATGACTTTGGAATTTAGTAAACATATCAGTAATTTACAAATTGATTGGAACAATCTGGTCTATACTAAAATTTCAACTTTAATTTCATGAATGTGGTTTCTGTTTTACTGAAAGTATGAGCAAAAATAATCGAGCGTGGAATTGACTCTCAATTGCAGGTTACCTTTTCACTGTCGAGGAATGTAAAACTTCTGTTCGAAGAATGGAAAGTTGTTTCAGCTACTGGTAAGATCCTTCTGCCTCAAAGTTGTGTTCTGGTTCTTTGTTATTTATTCTTATTGTCCTTGTTTTCAAATCTTTGTCCATCTTTGCACCTTTGTTCTGTAGTTTTATTTTTCTCCTGTTTTTGTTGTCGTGTCTGTCTCCTCGTGGCCCTATTCCTTGCCCCTGCTAACTATCCTAGACAGTTTCCTTCCCACTGTAAATAACCTTATCCTTGAATTATCTTTAATTTGTGGTTCAAATTTTAATTTCAACTCCCATTCGATATTCCTATTCCTACCCTAATTCCAGTGTCATTTTAAATTTAATCCCTATTCCAATTCTTATATCCATTTCTTACTCCATTTCTAATTTCAATTTGATTTTCCTATTCCCTTTCGAATTGCAATTCAAATTCAATTCAAATTCTGAGTCCGATTCCATTATCGCCAGTTTTCATCTCAATTCACATTTCATTTCTTTTCAAATTTGTTTCAAATTCAAATACAAATTTAAACGTTAATGATCATCTCAGTTGTATAGTAATCACAATTGTAGTGCAAATTCCGAAATCTAAGTCTAACTAT
>JAOBRH010266669.1:0-19276 GCA_027575125.1 Umimayanthus parasiticus | reverse complement strand
AGATGGTAAAATCGTATGATAAATACATACCTACATAGCGTAAACAGGCAAACATGGCGGCGATTGGAAAGGTTTGCAGCTCAAAACGGTTGTTATCAATCAATTTTATCCAACTTTTTTGCACTACTTTCCGCCTAAACTCCTCTTCTCTTGATTTTGCTCGCTCACTCTGGCAAAAGTTACAGGATGGACGCCAACCAAGGGACAGGCGAACTCTACTTCGATTTGCCGAAGTTCCTTCGACCAAACAATAGCCAATGACGTAAAACCGAATGGCTCTGGCGTCCTCCAGAATTGGGTATCTCCCGGACTGTTTAACACATCAAAGTGTGCAATTCGTGAAAATGTTTCTTTTCAGTAATGTTTAAAATTAGTTACGAAATTTCTTCCATTGTATTCAACACGCAAATATTCGTACGAGACCTCGCAAAATTCCAAACGATATCTCGTACGAGATCTCGTGAGCTCTCGCGCCCACATGAATATATGATTATGTATGAGACACGAAATCTCGTGTGAAAACTCATACAAGATCTCGCAAAATAAAACAATGCACGAAAGGAAACGATTTCTCGGAAAGCTTATTTTTACAACTACTGTATCAGGGTGCACATTCAATTTTCACTATAGCTTTTAATCATGCATCTACATACCGGCATTCTAAATTGAGTCTGAAACAATCTCAGAGCTTGATCAATTTCCATTCCAGTAAAATCCAACGCCTCTACGAAGTATCTACAGGTATAAACAGAACAGATCTTATATTAGTGGTGTCTCTTAGACACACCAGCAAGAGCTAATACCACCAGCATTGAAACAATGATCCTGAAAGCCCAGCTGTGCTGGATAGGACACGTCCTCCGCATGGATGAAACCAGGATCCCCCGCCAGCTTCTGTACGGGGAACTCTCCCAAGGTCATCGCCAAACAAGGCCATCAACGCATGCACTACAAGGACCTCATCAAAGCTAACCTGCAGCATGCGACCATTCACCCAAAGGAACTTGAGGCTGCCGCCAGTGACAGAGTAAGATGGCGTGCACCCACCTGCAAGTCCTTTGAGGAACATCGCTGCCAACGCCTGCAGGAAAAAAGAGAAAAAAGGCACAGTGCGACAGAAGCAGGGCCATTACTGACTGCTGATTTTCAACCCCCGAGGTGTCCGAGAGTGTCTCCCTCCCGGATAGGCCTCCACAGCCACCTCCGCGCACACAATAGAAAAGACTGATTGCACATACTGTTATCGTCGGTTTTGACGGACCACCAAGAGAGACTAGACACATCAGGCTGTGCTTAAATAGGTTATTTAATTTTTAAAGCGATGAAAAGATCCTGAAATTGGTAACACAACTAATAAAATGTGCCATACAGGTCATTTGCCAATGTCCAATACTATGCTTGTTATAATGACCCGAGTCCTAGCAAACACAGACCCTACTGTAGTTCGTTTAATATAAATAGACATAACAGGCTCTTTACATGTATGTCGTCTAATGCTACCTACATGTATCATCTCATTGTTAAGACCCAGAGGAAAACTATGTAAATTGTTAGTTAAAACGTTTAACTGAGTTTTTCAAACAAAAATCTGCTGATTTCTTCAAACAAAAATCTGCTTCATTGCTGATGCTGAGCAGGTTCTTATTTGTTGGTGAAGGTAAATATCAAAGTTAAGCCTGCGAGTTCTTAATCCATCGGGCTCTCAGTTATCTGCGGGTTTCCACTCTATCAGAAAAGTGACCCACTTTTCAGGTTAACTTATCCATTATCACATGTGTATCATCTATGAAGCATTCTTTGAGTTAACAATATTGCATTTTTAAAAACAGTTTTAAGAAAACGTGTAGGCATTCAAATTAAGCAACGATTAACTTTCTGAAAACGCCACTCTCCAGCGGAATGATTTGACCATCGAAAGTAAATTCTAATAACATTTTCCTACTCGTTATGAAGAGGCAGTTCGCCAAACTTAGGAAACCCTATTGGGGCCATGGGGACTGCTGAAAAATATATTCAATTGGAACCAGTTATCTCGAAACCGACGCTAAAACTGATCAGGATGAACTTGTTTACAACCCGAATTTCGGTCCACTTTGCAATTAGTTTAAATTCTTAATACATGACTTTTTTGAATACTTTCTTTTTTGAATTGATATCTTAACAGTGTCTTCAACTTTGAAATGTGGCAGCACGGCTTCAAATTTTTAAAACTGAGATATTTTGCCTCAAAAACACCTTTGGGAACTATCTTCGAAATAATTGTTGACAACACAAGAAAATGTATAGTTTTCGAGGAATTAGGGGAAAAAACCCGAAAATACGGGTTTTGCGTAGTTAACTGTGCAAAAATCACATGCAAAATCTGACCAAGGCGGGGAAGTTGAGAACGATTATTTCAACGCATTTTGTATACATGCTTTTTTTTATAAGAACCAGTAACTTTCGGCTGAGGCTGGGCTGTTTTTAATCTTTTGACGATTTCAGCCTCAAATTGTTCATAAATTGTTCTTATTTCCTGATATCCTTAAACAGTGAATTAGTTAACCCCGAACAATATATGTAAAATGTGCACTAAAAAGTATGTGTTTGCTATTGTTTCATCCAGTGAAAAAAATTGAAACTGTCAATACAGCGTCCGCGAACGTGACGAGCTTGCTTCTCACTCTTCCAACGCCTGATGATCGATGATCAAACGAAATTCTGGCAAATTTTGTTTTTATGTACATCTCAATCTGTGTACAAGGATTAAATAAATTTCATAAAGTTTTTGATCAAAATTTTTCAGCCTGGTGATTGTTCTTAGCTTGTTCTTAATTTTTGGGCAAATCTCAGCCTGGGCGTTCTTATAAAGTTTGTTCTTATAAAAAAAAAAGCGTGTACCACGAAACCAAACAGATAATAAACAAATAGAAATATCAGCATTGAACTTTTAAATGATAAGATCAAATTCAGTGAAAATTTAGAATGGTTTGCTGAAATATGTTTTGGTATTTTTAAAAAGCAAGTAAAGCGTACTTTCAAAAGCCGCAAAAAAGACTTTTTTCACAAGCCAAAAAGGTGTCTTGGTACGTGCGATGCCACATTAAAACTACATGTAGCACTCAATCAATGGGATTTGGGGCAATATTGGCCAATCCTCTAAATCTGTCCTTGCAAAAGGAATGCATTCCGCTGGAAACCACGAGTGTAGTACTTTTAGGGCCAACAAAACAATTGCATTTTTATGACTTCGTCTTCTTCTTCTATTCCTATACATTGTAGCTGTCGCAAATACGTTTTTACGGTCTTCTTCGACCATTTAATAAATAAAAATAAAAGCATGATGCAGACATCTCTTCGAAATCGTTTGCAATAGCAATCTGCATTTACACAGGTTTTGCATGGGCAGTCACATTTATTCGGAATTACTCAGACAAAGACACTCAGATCACCTACTTGAGAACATCCATATTGAAAGGATTCTGCAGGTTGCCCAGATACTCTCCCAACTTCTGTTTGCTGATGCCTGGTTCAGACAGCAGGAACCGAGCCACATTGTCAGGGCTGTCATCTATGATTTCCTGTGCAATCAAATAGCTGATACCTTTCTCTGGCTTTCTGCAAAAAAAAAAAAAAAAATCCATCACCATCAGTTTTCTGTTGACAGTAATGAGAAAGCACTTTTAAAGAACTTTAAAGTGTTATTTTTACAAAATAGTTACAGTTGTAAATCTGCAAGGTTTAGGGAACTTTAAACAATTAATACATACACAACAACAAGAAAGGCATGCGGCAAATTACGTTACACTATTTGAAGAACTAAACAACAGGTCGACAAAATTTTAGCAAACCGTATATATTCAATTAAGTGCCTCTCTCAATAAAGCTGGTGAGAAAGAATACTAATATGCGCCACCCTTCATAAACTGTCTCACCCCTCCCTCCTCGTTGATAAAGCTAAAGGTTAAAATACAGTACCAGAACTGTCGTGATGTAAGTCGGCCAACAGCTCGTGGACTTGTCAACAGGTCTTCTTGTTTTGCTCATTGCAAAATTGAAGATAAAAGATTACCGTGTGCTACAGCTGAAGTGTCGAATTCCATTTCAGAAAACGTGTCTGTTGCGCCATACAGCGCAAACAACTGACGCAAAATCTAAAATTAACCCAAAATGTAACAGCATACATTGCAAAATGTTTTTGATGCAAAACATATCAACTGCTTAATCCTCCTCTTCCTCTCCCTCTCCCATTCCCAGTTAGGGGAGTTGCAGCCCCCTGTCGGACTTTTTCCAATTCCGATTAGGTGAGGTCAACTTACCTATCCACCATAAAAGTACTTAAGTGTCTATTAAAAGCCTTCGATAATTTTGCTGTGGGAACGTTGGTCAGTTTGTAAAGCAACAAAAATACACAATTTCCTAATTTTGAAAATACACGTTTAAACTGTTCACAAGAAAAAAGTTTTGCTCGAAAGCTTTCGGCTGGAACTCCAGCCCTGTTCACACCAATTGTAGTCTCGCTTTGATGTTTTCCTAATTTTGGTTTTTGTGTTTTGTGCTTTTGTCACAATGCTGCCTATTAATGCTCATAAATACTTTAGACAATAAGTAGATTTGGTCTGTTGTTTTACTTGTGACTTCAAGTCAATCAGTTTCTTACCCGAATAAAGGACTTTTATGAATCTGCGACAGCCTTTGAAAAAGCGATATTAATTACATTTTCAAACTGAAGCCTGATACATATATACTTTGGCATATTAATACTTGTTTTTATACACAAAAAGACCCAAGGAATCGGCATAAACTGCTTATACTTATGCATATTTCTTAACATTTCGAGTAAAATAAACTGTCCATAAATAATTATGACCACGTTTGCTATACGCATGCAAAGTTCAAGTCAATCGATAATTGAGGAATGCAACAACGCAAAATGTAACAAATTTGGAACTGACATTATTTAAATTTTGCGTCAACAGTTGTCACAGTGTTCGCACGCCACCTGGAAAGCCTGGAATTCCTTGTGACTGGCATTTGCAGCTTTCAGCCGGAGCAGCTACTCCTGCGCATCCCAGACTGCGCTCGACCAGGTGCGAATGTTTTGTGCGCATGAGTCAACTTTTGCTGACCATAAAACCTAGCTCTTGAGACTGGCATTTGCACCTTTCAGCAGGGGCGGCCACCCCTGCGCATCCCAGACTGCGCTTGACCAGGTGCGAATGTTTTGTGCACATGAGTCAACTTTTGCTGACCATAAAACCCAGGCCTTGTGACTGGCATTTGCAGCATTCTCCCAGAGCGCAAACCACTGCGCATCCCAGACTGCACTTGACCAGGTGCAAATGTTTTGTGCGCATGAGCCAATTTTTGCCGACCATAAAACCTAGACCCTTGACAAACTGTCGCAGGCTTCACACCGGTTACTGTGTTTTATTTGAGTTTGTCATAATCTTCGAATTGTTAAGATCAGATTGTTCCATCAACCGTCTGTGATTTGTTGTGAAAATAAGACAAGTTGACAATTATTTTGGTCATGCAGTAGTACATGTACCCCTTTTTGAAAACTGCTGAATGATGCTGGGAGCTGCACTTTCCAATAGGAATTACCCGACAAGCCAGACTTCAAGTTTGGGTTCGCAAAAGACAGGGAAGCTCATTGTGCAAGATGTACAATTTGTCAAAAAAGTTTCGTAGCCTCGAATATGGGGAACAGTGATTCCTCTTCGCATAAAGAAAAGAAGAAAAATTAGTCGCACCTTGTCAAGCACTAAAGGAACAACATCAGAGCCTTTGTTCAGACTTATTAAATAAAACGCGCCAAAAACGGAAAATGCAAAGAAATGAAAAAAGGAACTACTGAAGCCAGATGGACTGAAAGTCTTTGAAAATGCAGATGATGTAGTTTTGGAAATATAACAATACAAAGAAATCCCAGATAGCAAATGCAAATTCTAAACTAAAAGGTGCCATTCTGAGAAGTGAGGTACGGTGTCACGAGCAGGGGCGACAAAGTACAAAAACATATACATTTTAAGCACCAAAATACTATTTAAACTGACAAATTGCGATAAAGTTTGGTAAAATTTCCCTTCCACTGAATATACCTGTTAAAATGGCCAATTCCAATTCTTGTTTCCAATTTCTGTGGTTTAATATCCGTCTGTGGGTAAACCTCCAACTCCGAGTTTGTGCTAGTATCATAATCCACATCTAGGTACGACATACATGAACCATCAATACTGTCTCTGTTGTTGAACTCTTCACCTAGAAAGGACAGGGGAGGAAAACCTGGAGAAACTCTAAAAGGACAGAAGAGAATTGGCTAACTGATGTATACATGCAATCACGGGCTCAAATGACACAATCGCCCTGAAAAAAAATACATCGACTGGGTTTGAAAGACGTATGGACTGTTCTCGACAATACACCATTTTGCTAATGCACATATTCGCTAGATCCATTCCTTTGTATCTAGCAAACATTTGCATAAGCAAAATGGTGTATTGTAATAACAGTTTATAAATGACGCACCGAAGAGGTTTGAAAAGGACGGATCGAAAATAGAGCAAAACAAAACTCGAGAAGCACTGCATTTGCTGCTTCGAAGTGTCCACAAGTTTGACTTTTTCACAATGCTAGATCTAACACAAGAAAATAAACTGCATGTGAACCAAAGTAAGAAACACAACCATACTTCAGATATCTGTTCTGTAGTTTAGCTTAACTTTAGATCCTCAGGGTTTGAACACAAGATATAGAAAGCTAACAAATGCGGCTAAAGAAAATTTTACTGACATAATACTAAGGAGGTGTCCTTTTCATTTCAGTTGTTTTAAACGCTAGAAAACAGTTCACAGTACCAAACACAAAATTCTGTTATAAAATATCTTTACCTTACAGCTAAAAGAGTTCAAACATTTCCCCCAATAAATAAGTGACTGCTATATCAGTACAATTCCTAACAGAAATCTCATTCAAATAACAGAAAATGGAAAATGTTTGTCAAGTCAAATAATGAAATCCTAATGAATATTATTATGAACGATGTCTTCTTGTTGTCAGACAGCGCACTCGACAAGGCAAAGAAATTATGGCGAAACTGTCAGTAGAGTTTACCTACAGGAAAAAAAACTGCCTTTGTAGAAAAGTCTATGGTCTTTGCTGTCATGTTCGCCGTAAATTAAAGAGGAAACCTTGGTTGAAATTTTCTACCTTTACGTCACACTAACAACTCGACCACTACCAAAAACAAGTTAATTTTTCCGTTCCTGAGAACAAAACTTGACAATCAAGATCCGATTTCTTGTTTGTCTTGTTGGTTGTAATCTAGTTATCGTCAGTGCACTCGCTCCAGATCCAACTATTGTCAAATTAGATTGCGTTGTCAAATGGTAGACCATACTATTATTGCAGCAGTGCTGTTCGACGGTTTCGAGCATTAAACGAAACAATGCAGCAAGGCCAAGTTTGGTTTCTTAAAAGTAGTAAAGTACATGTACCAGGATATTTGAAACCTTGTTGAATCTTTGAGCAAGCCTAATAGCTATTTGAAATCGATATGTAAAACTAAATTCATGAGTTAATTGCAGCTTCCAATTTGGCAGAGACTTTAATTAAAATAAATTCATTGGATATTGTGCGAAATGTGAAACATAAAGACTGGGTCGAGATCGACCGGGATCAAGTGAAATTGGAAATGGCAGGTCAACACAACCTTTTTGTGACTCATATAGAATTACAGCTCTTACGTATGGCCGAATGCTAAAATAGTTTGCTTCCCTCTTTAGCAGAGAAAACACGTTTTCCATTTCGAAGGTTGTGTGGAAAAATATACGAACATACCACATCAATTTTAAAAATAACTGAACTGCTTTTAAATAAATCGAACTTCTTAGAATCAACTCGCTGTCTATGCCCGCACGCTGTTATAATTTTAATGTTTTCAATTGTCCTAATGCCGCTAGTACAAGAAGGTCAAGTTTTTGTATACAAATTGACAATCATTATTTCCTGTTGGTGTTCTTTGGGTTTGTACTTTTTTAGATCGAGGTCAGAACTCACTAGAGCTAAATTTGTATTGAAGCAAAGTGCATGTTTCAAGTTGGGGTGAAACCTTCAGAACTGACATGTTGATAGTATAGCCAGTAGTTTGTTTGTGAAATACGACGGAGTTTACAGATTCACATTAACTACTGTATTTCAAGAGTTAAAATCTCAGTCATTGCCACTGGCAAAAGATTGTTGTTGTCATTTATAGTGTAAAAGTCGAGTAACAAACAGAGTTTCCTGCTCCCGTGGTGCTCTTGATCTGCTGCTCCTCTATTTTCCTTCAATAACTGGTTCGCAAAGACTGCGAATTACAACGCTGTTTCTTGGCAGTACAATCTTTTTTCCTGATTCTTGCTGGCCAGTATAACGCTAGCAGACAAGACGAGCTTCATACAGCCATCACTCCCGATTCTTTCATCTAATTGTGAGAACTTCGTTCACCTCCACCGTCCTTGCATGTGCGCCAAGAAACTTCCACGAGGCTTTACTTTTATACAATAAGAAACAATCGAGACTCAATCTATCTCGTGGAGAACAAGGACAAAATACATTTCAGTTTGCTATAAACTGGGACCGCGGAGTAACTTCGAGACTGGCATTGGGCACAAGACACTTTTTCATACCAACTCTTTTTAAAAAATCTTAAAAGAATCTACTGGTGTACTGTTTAATCATAGTTTTGAGGTAGACTTTGCACATTTTCTCTGGTTGAAGATGATGAGGTCGAGTTTGTACCCAGTAAGCTGTACTGACAGTATAAAAGAAGGAGCATTTCTGGCTGTTTGACTTGTTTGGCTCGGTAGAAAATGGTCGGAGGCTGAAGGAGTGTTAAGTTATTCTTTTTAGAAAAATCAAAGAGTAATAACATCCGACGTACACACACAAACCATTAACTTTTGGGTGGTAAAAAACAGTAATTACTGACCTACATACCGCACTTAGTGATCCAGAATTCTGACATGCCCGAGATGCTTTCTTACCTGATTCATCACTCTCTGCAAATTCATGTGACGGGTGTGAGTATGATTCTTCAACCATCTCCGTTTCCACAGCTGGACTATTCCCTAGGTTTTCCATTATCTCCACTTTGACATAGTATTCAGTTTGGCTTTCACTCACATTTTCATTCTGTGTCTGTTTCTCCCCAGTTACATCACCAGTAACTTGTTCAATTTCTTCTTCCATATGATCGTCTTGAGGACACACTTGAACACTCTCAACACCAGACCTTACTGGTGACATGGGAACGGCACAGAGGTTGTCAATAACAAGCATTGATCTTCTGTTGCCTTTTAAACTGTTGTTTCTCTTAGGTTTAACGGGTGGAGTTTCTTGTGTAGCGTTGCGAGCTTCTTCACCTGCTAAAAAACCATATGCACTTTTTGTAGAATGATCTGAGAAAGTTCTCATTCTTGTAAACCTTTGATTCATTGTATGTTTTCTATAGTAAAGCTGAATTACTCTTGCTGCCCAGTGAGCTCTTTCCTTTCCACCATATTTTCTTTCAAGGAACTTTATACTTTTGTCATGAAGATCAGGGGACAGTTGGTACTTTTCAGAAAACGAGCGTTGTCGTGTGATACTTTCGTTTCTCCTTATGGACCTGCTAAGTGTATCATGTCTGGCCATTTTGGGTGTATGCTCAGGTGACTGATCTGCCCTCTCGGGTGTGACAGTAATCACAAGAGCTGTTTTCGCTGCCATTTCCTGTTTTGCTGTTGGTTCTTGAGCCAGGAGAAGTATGCTACTGTCTTGATTTCCCCGATTTTCTTCATTTCTCAAGTTTTGAAGTTCTTGGAAACTCTTCTTATCATAACTGCACATAAAACATGAAAATTAGTTTCGATTAGGTATAATTCGGACCCCAACAATATGAATACTGAATAAAGCCTGAAAAGGGATATCCCCCCCCCCCCCCTCATGAAATCTTGAACTTCTGTGATCAAAACAAGATGTTACAACAAATCTTCTATAGTGCTGGCACGCATACATATTGCTTCTTTTCCCATTATTTGTTTTCCAAGAGTTTGGTATATGCACGTGAATGAAATCGACCAAAACCAATACTCCCCATGAGCTAACTAGATATACCGTGATTTTTAAAGTATTCAAGAATTATCGTTATAAAGTGCTTAATATAAAGATTTCTATGTATTTAGTAGGACTATAGTTTGTTTGTTTGTTTGTTTGTTTGTTTGCCTGTTTGTTTGTTTGTTTGTTTGGAAAGGTCGATTTGTTCGACCTAAAAAGTTCAATAAGAACATTTCGATATTCAGTGGGTTTCCCAAGCTATCGATTTAACAGATTGCACCAAAGGATGTCGTTAATTGACACAATCCCAAAAACCTTGGGTACAATAAATGTATGGACTAAAGAGCAAGACAATCGGTATTGAAAAAAACATAGTTTCAAATCTGAAGACAACTCGTACTGGATTTACGTTCATTCAATATGTACAGTCGGCAAAAGCTACGGTGTTCTTTCAACTGTCTAAACAGCAAGCTTATGCATAACGGGATAATCCAGAAAAACGACACACAACGTAGTTGTTACATGTAATTTAGCCAGGCTTAACTGCAGAATAACCTGCCATTTTGAAGCAGCACCCCTGAAAACCCTGGATACATTAAGTGGATACGCGGATACGTAGATTCAAGAACAGTAGAGGAGGAATGAATTTGTAACTTACACGACATGAGTGACTGTGTATCGGCGTACCCATTTCGGTGAAACATGAATTGGAGTGGATACGCTGATACTGTTACATATATATTTTTGACTATGAAATGTGTTTCTCATAATAAGACGGTATGGATATTTTGGCAAACTTTGGCTACAAGGTTCTGGGTAAGGGTTACAGTTATCGTTGGGGCAACGTTAGAGTTGGAGTTAGGTTAGGGTAACGTTAGAGTTAGGTTTGGCTCAAGTTTAGAGTAAGGTTTAGGGTTTGGTTTAGGGTTAGGATTAGGATTAGGATTAGGATTAGATTTAGGGTTAGGGATCATACGTTTAGGTTAGGTTCGGTTGGGTTGGGTTTAGGCTTATGCTTAGGTAAGGTTACGGTTAGATTTAGGTTCGGTTCGGTTTAGACTTAGGGTTACGTTTAGGTTAGGTTTACTTTACGGTCCAATTTAAGGTATACTGTATTAATAAACAAACTATGTCCCTTTTAGAACAACGACAACAGTCTAAGGTAAAATCTCAGAGCAGCTGAGATAGTCCAGCAAGTATCAGAGATACTTGAATCTGAATTTGAGCCACTTCAATAGCTAAATACCTCGTCGGCTTTGTCAGTAAAAACATTTATTACTTGATGCAAGTATTGCCATCGGCTACAGCACAATCAGGGTGTCAAAGATGAGTCCACTCAAACTCCAAAATCAAGCTAAGTTTGCTTTATCCCTTACCCTTTTGTAGTTTCTCAGAGGCCAGTATGTTATGCATAATGCTATGAAATATCTTTGCACAACAGTACTTAGTTTTTGAGATACAGCACCATTCACGTTGCAAAGTTTTACGAGGGTACGGGCACTACATTTTTCGAAAATAGCAATTTGAAATAATAATAATGTAACACACATCACTTTTTATCACAAAAAACCTGTTTAATCTCAAACTCTATTCACAACAGATACTAAATCAACAATGTTTAACATTGGTAAATGGAAACAAAGTCAAAATAACATTATTGGCAAGCAATACATACCATTATTGGTTTAAAGTAATTGCATATGCCTACAGAAAGTATATTTAGAATTTTGGTGTACAAGGGCTTTTGTGCATGCCTAAGAACCATTCATAACTTTCATACTTCATTGGTGTTCACAATAGAAATCATTAATATCTTATGAAGTTTACAGTGTAGATGGGAATTTTTTTAAACACACTAGACCAAATCATCCAGGGAGGGGTAGGGACATAACAACAACGTCCCTTGAAGTGTAACATTCAAGTTAGCCATTTCCTTCTGACTAGAAGATGTTTTCCTTGAAAATAATGGCAACTGAAACACTGTTTACAATATCTTTAGTGTTAAGGAGCAACACTTTCTGTTGCCTAGCAACCTCAGACGAATATCAAATTCTCATGAAAACCATGCATGAAGATCCAAGTCACGACTGTTTATAGTGTTTAATATATGATTTGAAGAATATCAAATGATCTGGAAAGAAACGTGGAATCAAACTGAAAAAACTGACGCCTATTTATACTTAGATTATCACAGAGCTCAGGTTTTATATAAAACAACTAGAATTTGCGAGCAGCTTTCCCATGCTATGTCATTTGTCGTTGGCCAGTAGTAGAGATCTTTACCAGCAGCTTTCTTCATAAACAGCAACTGTGCAAGTAGATTGTCATCATCCATCTCCCCAATTTGCCAGCCACAACCTCTTTCATTTTGCCATGGTTATCAATGAGGTAAACACTGACTAAATCACCAGTTGAAGGACCTGCAGTGTTAAAATTATCTTCCTGCCCTTTGTTTCCACCGTACTAAGCTTCTTAAGCTGTTTCACTCTCATCGGTTAAACTTTCATTAGCCCGTTTGAAGTGTAACTCTTTCTTTTCCCACATTTCTACATGTTCTTTATTATGACAGGCTTTACTGTCTCCATGGAAACAATCCTGACAATAACAGGTCAACTTACGCATTAAAAGATTTCTAGGTGTTCCCATTCTTGACAGAATGCAATTTTTGGGTGCCTTTGTCTTGGCTTCTGTTTCTGGTCTATATCTAATCACATTTTGTTTGAATTTGTCACTTTTTCCTTTTGATTTGGTCTTTTCATCAGCTCTCTTTTTCCTTTTTCTCTCTCTGTCCTTTCTCTTCTGCTCCTTGTATCTCACAGGGTCTTTTCTGATAATCGCTCTGTATCTTCTTTTTTTTGCTGTGTTTGAAGAACTAATTCTTTTCCTTTCCTTTTCTTTCTTTTCCCTACAGATTCCATTCACTATATTCTCATAAAATTAATTTTGCCTG
This sequence comes from Umimayanthus parasiticus, assembly GCA_027575125.1. Classification (NCBI taxonomy): domain Eukaryota; kingdom Metazoa; phylum Cnidaria; class Anthozoa; order Zoantharia; family Parazoanthidae; genus Umimayanthus; species Umimayanthus parasiticus. The sequence continues at coordinate 6,267 of JAOBRH010266669.1, read as the reverse complement.
GTATTCTGATCTGGGACTATGTCAAGATTAGTCTGACACAAAACCAAGCCTTTTGGCTTGGTAACCTGGCAAAACAAGGAATCATGGGAATTAAGCCCTTTGCAGGCAAAATGTCTTAGGACCCCTCTTAGGCTTTTGTTAGAAAAACCCCAAATTAGACTTTACAAAAATGTTAAGACATGAAAAGATCTTAAGTTTTAATAATTTTTAATGTCTGTAGTTATGTAATGTTTTTGTTTAAATATTTTTCTTTTTCAGGCAGAACTACATAGATAATGGCTTGCACTTGAAAAAAGTTGTTGTAAAATGCATGCATAACTAGATATTTTTCTTCACATGAATAGATTATTTGGTAAAAATTTAATACAAGGCTGTAAATAGTACTGTGTATATACAAGGGTACGGACACTACAGGGGGGTATTAGGACACTACAAATTGTCATTCAGTTGCTAAATTTCCTGACAGGTTAAATCAAAATCTGAATGTAGTCACACCTTTTTACTAAGCATACTGTAGCTACATGTACCACTAAAAGAAGGTCGAGTTATTACATGCTCAATCAAGTAGCTCTCGAGAATCATATTGGGGTACGGACACTACACAATTTTTGCCACATCTAATTTCTTGACTTTCAAGCTCAATGCAAAATCAACTTCTTAAAATAATGCTACAGAAAAAATATTGCTGAATATTATGTGATTATTTCAAAAGGTTAACACAAAAATGAAATTGCAAGGGAATGTGAACTGTTTTAAAATACTGCTACAAAACTGCTTCATTTCTGCACAAGTCTTGATAATTTTCAATTTGCATAACACATATTTTTTCAAATTTGTGTCCCTTGTTAATGAAATGTTACATATTACACCAGCCTGCACCATTAAATATAGGTGATTATTTATTGGCAATAGTAAAAAAACTTCAGCAAAGATCCTCCTTGTAAATTAATCTGATGATAACATGACCTCTTTCAACTTTGCCACCCTGATTGTGCTCTAGCCGCATACAATTCTTTGTTGTCTGTGTTTTACAAGCACAACAAAAATTCATTCCCAGCCATCCGGTATCTAGCATTTTCTGTATCTTTCCTGGCTGCCGGGTATTTAGCATTTTGAATATCGTTCCCGGGTGCAGGGTATCTAGCATTTTGAATATTGTTCGCGGCTGCCGATATAGCCTATAAAATTTGGGGAGAAAGAATAAATTTGGTAGCTACTCATCTCCTTTTCTAAAATTTTTTGAATATGACCTTGGTTATAATCACCCCCTCCCCATAAAATCAAAAATCCTATGTCTTCCACTGGAAAGGGGAGAGAAAAACAAAAGAAAATGTTATTTAGAGTTACATGTAATAATTTTCGTTGAATTTATTTTACAGAGGTTTCACATGTGTCAAGCCAAGCCTAGTTGCTGGTAGTTTCCTAAGTGAGTGGTACACGTGTCATGCTACACTGGTGGGGCTGTGCTGTTCACGAACGTTTCTTGGTAATGGAGCCAAGTGTCTAATGGATACCAGGCGCGTAGCCAGCCAGTTTTTTCTGGTAAGCCTGAGGGACCATTTTGTCTGTCCTGTACCTTCATTTTCCGAAATGAAAGAAATAAGATGAAAAAAAGTGCTCGCATTTCAGAAAAACTGGTAAGCCCGGGCTTACCTGGCTTACAGGTAGCTACGCGTCTGGATACAAACACAATCATCATACAGGAAGTTTGTAACTGGCGATGTCCTGGTGCGTAAAAGCAACATAGAGACATGGTGCTAAAGACAACAGAGAAAGCATGATATAAAGGTGAGCTCATAAAGTGTTTCGTAATCGTTGTCACAGTCCTACATGTAGAAATAGTGTAAACATGGGAATCAAAAATCCTGACAGAAATTTTGGCTCTCCCAAATTGGGTACTCCAGTAAAAAGGTACACTAAGAATCTATTTTACAACATTGTGAATTAAAATGCTGTCACTTTAGATTGGGCTGAGCAACACATACAGTCAATATGCCGCTTTTGTAATTAAGGACGCCTTCAAAACAAGTGTGATATGGGAGTAATAGAGTTTTCCTGCAATATCAGCTTCTGCAAACTGGGCGTTGTGCAGTGACACGTACTTCAACAAGTAAAATAAATTGTATTATTATACGATTGGTACACAAAAGTGTGCAATAACCCCAATAGGCGAGAACAAATATCCTGCGTTATTTTAAAATATTGCACAGTTTGAGACCCGGTTAAACCAGTTTTTGAGATACAATGTAGGCTGCTTGCAATGTTGTTTTCACGGGAAATGGATCAAATAAATTATTTCTATTGAAGTACTGGAGACAAAGAGGGAGAAATATTTCCAAGTTTTGAGTTACTTCCCTGTTTCAACATCGATGTTCAGCCAGAGCTGGTAAACAACAATTTCAATGACGAAAAATAATTGCTAAGTTCACGTCGAAGAAATGCAAATGACAACAGTTCAAATCAAAATTAAATCTGACCTGAGAGTATGGATTCGCTGGCAGCAGTCGACAGGGAAAAATGACTTCAACCGATTTAAGAAGAACAATAAATGCTCCAACATAAACGGACTTCCATTTATTTCTCAAAAAAAAAAGCTGACAAGAAGTCTGCATTACATAAAGCTTCAGCTTGGCAGAGCGATGCGATTAATTCGCTTCTTCAACTTCATTTTCCAAGACGCAGATGCAACAGTGGCAACTCATTTTTAGAATCTTCCATCAAAGTTGACCACGCTTCATTATCATCGTATTTAAACACACATGTGTCTTTTAACTGCTCTTTCACCCGCTTGCCAATCTCAGCTTCTGTTTTTCTCAGAAGGGGAAATCAATTTAAGGAATTAAGTGGCAGTTGGGTGCAACTCTGTAGTTTTTTTATTACTATTAGCAAGGTTCTTTGTGTTTGCTTGCTCGGTGCACCTTTTTTAATAGCGTTTACACAATTGCCTGCAGGTATACATGTATGACAACCTTGCATACTTTGTTCACAGAAAAACTGAAATTTAGCTTGGTATCATTTATCTAACTTTCATATCCTACAGAAAAATCATTGCCAGTCGCTTTTGCTAGGTCTGCAAGAATAATACTTGTGGCACATTTTGAGTTGGTCAAAACAGAAGGAGAGAGCACTTTGCCTTGCTTCCATGATGAATCAAAGAACACAGAGCTTTGACTCATCAATTTTTGACCTTTTCTGCAATTTGACAAACATTTTAGCGTCAGCCATCTGAAATTTACAAACAGTGTTGTCACTTACATGTACATGTTCTTCCGGTAAAATTTGATTGGATCAAAAATGACAGGTCAAGTATAATTTGTGGGCGGAAGGCACTTTGTCTCGATTTGTGTCAGGCCTTCATTTCTTTCTCTCTCTCTTCTTTTTTTCTTCGCACCAGCAAGAAGGCCTGATCACAGGTTAGTTGGGAAGGGAAAAATTAAATATTCATAACTTTATTATTAACTTATACTACACCCATTTTGTGAAGTAAATCAAAATTAAATTTATATACCTTAAAGATTGAAATGCCTGTAAACATAATTGATTCTAAGCTGCTATTGCATGTTTGATTTCAGAAAATAACCATACCAGGTCTGTCAATAAGCTTTGAGAAGGAGAAAAATGACCTCTAACATATTGAAGAGCTCAGCGCAAGTAAGTGACAGTTTTCTGTGACCTTCTAAACAAATGGGAAATTTTGGAGGTTTTTCACAGCTACAGTCGACTGTATTCTAATTTAATGGTACATACAGTAGGAAGTAGGTTTTCTGGTACTGTAACTTGGGAGACTTGCCATGAAAATAACTGGGGAATGGGGGGTGGTCCTTTTATCCAGGGGTTTAAATAGTAAATAATCAAACTAAGGTGGCAGACACCCATTTTTATATTTACATGTACATGTAGGTTGTTGAGTTAACATCTTTCTTGAACATTTCTGTTTGTTGGTTTTGGTTTTGGTTGTTGCAGATTAGGAAGTGGAGCCCAGGAGAGATTGAGTTGCTAGTTTGAAAAGGTGGCTGACCTGAGAGTTATCAGTAAAACAATATCTGCCATTTGGGTGTTAAAAAAGCTTTCGGAACACCTTTTCCTGTCTACATGTAGGTAATCAAGTCACATCCACCAAGGGCAAGAGCGGAAGTGTTTTTTATCCCCAGTAAATTAATATTATCAATAGTTATTAGGAATTTCTTGGCATTTTGAAAGCTTTTCTTTCCTTGTCAAAAGTAGACTACATTGTACATTTAACTTGGCAAATTCCATTTGGATTACATTAGAACAATGTGTTGGCTACATACTGTAACATAAGTGCTTGGGCCACTGTAGCATTGCAGGAAAGCAGATACATGTACAGTACATGCAGTTTTGAGGTTTTGAGAAGGGTGGTCTAAAATCATCACTTAGGTCGTTTTTGCCCCAAGCTTCTTCATTTGGCTGCACTTTCTGCACTAACCATCACCTGTAACATTGACTGAGATGAACCAAAACAGGTGCTACATTGTATTGGGTTCTGGCTTCTACTGATCAATAGCAGCACCTAAATGTACATGTGGCCCTCTGCCTCTGGAATTCCCAACCTCATGTGCAGAAGGCTTTGACTGATACCTTGTGGAATCACAAAATAAACTTACACATAACAAAATAATGTGGAATAGAAATATTTTGTGAATTTAATTTTTTCGAATTACAGAGAAAAGCATGTAACCCCTTTAAATTTTTCCTTTACAGTGCTTCAAATTTCATTTCACAAGTTGCATACAATACAATGTATTAAAATCCTGAGAACTGAGTAACAAAATATTGACAGCTCACATCATACATGCACATGTACAACCATGTAAGTTGCTGAATATACACCTGCACACCTGCAAACAAGATCAAGGCAAAACTACATTTTATTGTGTCTGATGCCTGCAACAAATTATGTGACTTGCTAAAAAAAGTAGTTGTTTGAAAAAATAATTAAAATGAGTTTAATTTTTACTGAATACATTGTAAGTAAACAGAGGCTGAGGTTTTTGTAAGACCGCGTAACACAGTTCATTATATTCTATTATGCTCAACTACTGTAAATCTTTTAAGCACTTAGTCTTTGTTCCTTGCGATTATGAAAGCTGCTCTACATGTAAGAGCACAGAGCACTCTTCAAACAAACTCAAAATTCAATTTCATAACATGTATCTTAGGCTTCAACAACGCATGATTTCCAGAATTCTACTCTCAAAGCTTCATCATCTTGGGGAGATGCAGAAGTCAAACTGCTGTCACTTACTGACAAGATTATAATGTGGTTCAAACAGTTTAAGGTTTGGATTTCTTTCTGCATGGTAATTTGTCATCAGTTACTGTATCTGATCTCATACATTCTTCTTATCCTCCTACATGTACTCTATGTCTTGTATTGCAAAGTGCTCTGGTAAGATAAAGTCCTACAAATCCTGATGTTGCTGTTGTTATAATAATAAAACAAAATTGATGTTTTGGTTATCTCTCTGAGCCAATCATCGCATCATTTTCTGTGAGCTTCATCTCTTACTTTACTGAGTGAGTTGAGGCAGCTGCTCAAACAACAGCTATATACCCTGTACAGTAAAGATGACCCCTGGCATCACTTATGAGTACTCTTCACATATTACATGAATTTATATCAGACAGCTTCTACTAAAATCAACTGCAAAACAAGAACAAAGTTGTACCAGCTTGCAATGTTCAGAGCTACTCGTGGGTCACTATCTTAGAGTTCTGTGTACACCTTCAGAATCATGTGACATGACAAAAACCATAACAAAGAATTCAGCCTTTGAAGATCACTAGCTTTCATAACCAGTCTGACTCCCTCTTCTAACCATGCATATATGCTAGACATATATTTTACTAGTTGATTATTATTGTTTACTTAATGTTTATTTGTTTATCCAGGTTATATTATTTCCATACATGTATTTATTTATTTACTGTTTCTTCCCCAGGGGGACTCCCATACTTGACCTGACGGTGATGCCCGTCGTAACTTTTAGGGGTTGAAATTGTGGATCCCATAACTTTTAGCATGTCAGTAAGAAAAAATTAGCACTTTCAGTCAAAACTGTAACTTTTAGACCATTTTTGAGATGAGGCATATCATTTACAGAAGAACTTGCTGTTATTTGGTGATTATTTTCAATATTCCTGTGTTATTTCTATGAATGAAAATTTCTGAGGTAACTTTTAGGGAATAAAATTGGCTGGAGCCACACCCAATATGGTAACTTTTAGGGGTTTCTTTTGAAAATT
>JAOBRH010265558.1:0-11613 GCA_027575125.1 Umimayanthus parasiticus | reverse complement strand
TACTAAAAATGTAACCCCATTATAGTCAATCCAGTTGTGAAAATGCGACCCCATCCAGCGGCACATCCCCAGTAGTCATTTACTAGGAAGTACCCCCCCCGGGGGGGGCATTAGTTGTACAGACGGTGTAATCAGACTACTCCAACTCAACATGCAGCTCCAGAACGGCACAAGTTTAACATTACAAATACTGACAAATACCTATCATGTAGCGTATTGCTCATTTTATTCAAACTGTAACCAGCAACTCTCCAAGACCATTTCTGATCTTTTAAGTGTCATAAATCTTAGACTTGCCACAAGTAGATTCACTTAATTTTCTTTACACAAAGAATGTTCAAGAGAATACTTTTATATAAATAACACAAAGAATCAAGTCAGTTTAAAGAATGTTTTAGAGAATGTCAGTTTTATGAATAACACAAAGAATCTGCAAGTTTATTTTTTTCGATCTATATCACTTAATTTTTTCTTTACACAAAGAATGTTTGCTGAAGAGAATAGTTTTTTTAATACATAAAACAAAGAACTGATCAAGTTAAAAATTTTTTCTGATATCACTTAATTTTTTCTTTGCACAAAGGATGTTTAAGAGAATGTTTTTTTCTAAATATAACACAAAGAATCGCGTTTTCTATACATAACACGGGAAAAAATCATGCGAAGGACTTTACGAAAGTCAACATAACCTTAAACTATCTGTCTGTGGCTAAATTGCGAAGATTACATCAACAAAACGACAGTTGAAAGCTGTTATGTACTTTGCCGATGCCCTATTTTGAATTTTCATGATACTGAAACTATATAGCAGTTTGCGGCTGAATTAGACCTACTTTTGATATTTCAGGATTACACTTCGCTAGCGAAGAGTTTATCAGCAAGGCAGCGTAAAGTGTTACTAGTATTAAAGTGCTACACGTGTGTGCTACGACTATTGATTTCACAACGCGAGTTTTGCACTTTGTTTTTTAATAAATGCATATTTTTGTAAAATATATGATCCTATATAAGATGTCGCTGGGCAGTGCACTAAATATACAGTGAGCCATTATGTTCCTAAACGAAAAGTTTACTTATTTGCAAAAATATATATAAACATAAAACCCTAATGGGTTATAATCACACTTAAATAAGGTAAATTAAGCCGCTTAAATGTAGTTGAAAATAACTTTCATTCCCAACCATTTAATCACTACAGTATCTCAGTGTTCCCAGTCGGTAAAATAATAACATGCATTGAGTCAACAAGGGCTCGGGCTTGGACTGAGATTCTCCTCAGATATATGGATTGGACATGATTGATTCCGGGCTGTTTAGTTTCATGACGGCCCAAGGTTGCTTTCTGGCAGCTGGTGACACTGCTGAGTTGCTCTTGCCTCTTAGATTGTCCCTTCACATCGCTTTGCAGGACGAAAATGTCGTTTGGGATCTACTGTCACTAGCGACTTTATTTTCGAGAAGAATAGACTACGTGACAGAACCTCGGTATAGGGGACCTTTAGATTTAACTACGAGTTCGACGTCTTTGCTTTTGTCTTTTGAACTCATAATGTAACTACGAGATTTTTAGCATTTCTCGTGGTAAGAGGAGGAACGCCTCAGTCGAGATTTGACCCGACAATGAGTTTGCGAACTTCGTTCACGAATTTGGTTGTACCAAAAAGTCGTACTCGTCAAATCAAAAGAGTCAAAAAGTCTCCACAGTCTGTTGTTTTGAACAAGCGAACTTCCGCCAGTCAAATCTCGAGTAAATCTGGACACATAAACATGGCATACTTTTGAGCGAATAACTAAAGACGGCAAACCAAACGACTTGTTTTGTAAATATTTTTATTTTGTAGAAAGAACAGTTGAAGAACAATTTGACAATTTACGTTGCATTGGAATAATTGGCCTTGATCAAAATTGCGTGATTCTTATAAGAAATTACTGCATTTCTTCCCAGTATACCAAGTATCCAGTATTGGGGCCTGAATATTGTCATTTTATACTGTATAGCTAACAAGGATGTATTTTATGGCAGTGTTTTTCAGAAATTAAATTCTGTGCAGACACCTAACCGCATCTAGAATAAACCTTTATTATTTTGACAGCTGGATGTATTGTCACAGCCTCGTTTTTCTCCTTTCATTCATTATTACTCAAAGATCGGTTGCTGTGGAGATGTGATAATGCATACGAATATATGGCGACAGGAAAGCTGCAGCGTCGGTGATAGTTAAGCTCTCGCTGAATAAGTTGGAATATCTGACAACAAAGCAAAAAGACATAAAAATGCCTTGCTTCTACAATGTCCTGAAATTGTTGCTAGTTTCAACACGTGCGCCGTTGTATTGAACAAATGCTGCCCATTGTAAAGGCTTTGTCTCTGAGTTTAAGCATTCATTGTAATTCTGCTCGTTGACTTGATTAACATTCATGAGTGTAAATTGATGGTAAAACTTGAGAATTTCTGACAGAAAGCATCCTTAAACATCAACTCATTAGGAGTACACCCAGTGCTGGGCACGTTTTCGATTTGCCTTGCAAAAATTTGACGAAATATAGGAAGTGTTACCGAAACTGTTAATGGTAAAAATCTTTAGTTATCGCCACAAACTAATAGAAAGCAATTAGGATTAGGATGTTTTTATACAACACGAACTTTTACAAATATTGTCAAACTAATAATGCTCTTTAGCATTTGAAAAATAAGCTAGGAAATTACTTTGTAAATGTTCAAACCAGGAACAATCTTGCTAAAAATAGGTTTTATAATCTCGTTATACGAATAGATAGATGACTGTTTCTGCTTAAATGAACTACTGCGTTTTACCTAAGTTTCAAAATTAATTTCAAAGTGAAATCTATCTACAAATTATATTCATATGGATTCTATATTTAGTCTACAAAAGGGCTATTCTATATATAATCGAGGGCCCTTCCGGCTTGAATAAAATTGTCTTAATGCGTCGATTTTCATATTGCACAACACTTGTTTAAAAATTATGACTTGTTACTTTGCGAAGTTTCTTTTAATTCTTTTTAGATACTTCTAATATTTCCTGATCTTTTATTGAAATTCATTATTTTCTTTTGGTTGATGCTAGCCGACAGTCTCGTGTTTTTCCGGTCTAGTTTTAAAACGACATTGATAGTCGTACCCCGCCTTCTAGCAATATATACTGAAAGACTCTCCGTTCAATCTCTCTTGACAAATACACTGGCGAGTTTAGTTAGGACTTGAAGGCTCTTTTTAAGGGTGAGAAATAAATATTTTAGATTTGTTAAACTAACTGCAATCACCGAATCTTGCATGCTACGTGATTGTTTTTCTGTAACTGAGTTATTGATTCAAATACTGAAATATAATAGAATTTTATACAAAGCCGTTATAAGGACTAAAATACGTTATTTCAGATGTAAGAAGCTTTTAATTGATAAAAGTTAGAAAAAAGATTGGTTTACTTGCTCTGTGGCAACATGTATATCTTTTTTGCATTAACAATTTTATACAAGCTTGTTATCTGATTTGATTTCAAAAAGATATTTTCATTTAATTCGATTTTCAATACTATTAGTAAGATACCGCCTAGCCAAGATGCGTTGTAGAGTAGTTTCCATGTTGAAATGCTGTCTCAAATCGAGTTAACATGTTTTCTTTCGATGGTGATATTGAAAAGTATCCGCACTGACTTCTTAAAAGCCGAGTGCGTCGGAGTTGGAGTAAACGAGGTCCTTGTCCCTGCATATTAAATGTTAATGGCTCCTTCATGACATCAATTGCTAAGAATCTCTGCTGAAAATAAGCGATAATTAGCACTGAACTCAGAACTAGCTTCTGCAGAGAGATTGCAAGGTTTTTAGAGTTTCGTCCGCTGCTGGTCTGACGCTGGGACTCGGCTGCCATAGACTTTCCACGAGTTCCTTATACTGGCAAGATTTTTCTTGACCGTCACTTGGAACACGTGGTCGCAAATTATAAGCTACAACCCCAAAAACCACTACATAAAGATTTTCCGAGCCGTACGGCTGTTGTCTTGTAAGAAGTTGCCATAGGCAAATACCCAGAGAATAAATGTCAGCTTTACAGGTTGGTGCTTCGCCTTTGAGCAGTTCAGGTGCCCGATATGCAAAAGTCCCGGTCAAGTAGGAATACGTCGGGCTGGCAGGTAGATTTTCATCTGCTTCGCCCACAACTTGACTACATCCAAAATCACCAAGTTTGCAAACATCTCGATGGTCAACTAGAATATTCGCTGGTTTCACGTCCAAATGTGCTATTTCTCTTTCATGAATAAAACTCAAAGCGGAAGCGACATGGGTGGCAAATTTTAACCTGCGCACCTCATCAATCGATTCCGTTTCATTGTCTATAATATTTCGTAAAGTTCGTGGTCCCGCAAATTCCATAATAATCATTCTTTCTGCTAGAGCACATTGCAGTCCCGATGCTGCTAAACTTCGGACAATATTTGGATGTACAAAGGAGACAATAGCCGTTTCTGCTTGAAAACTTTGAAGCACTGCACGGGGATTTTTTGAGTTGGGGTGCATTCTCTTAATGGCCACATTTCGTCCACGATACCTTCCCTCATAAACGGTCCCAAAACCGCCACTTCCCAAAATTTTTCCTTGTTGCACTAAAGCCATTTCGTCCTCTGAAATGATTTCTATTTCTTCAACAAAGGGCTTGAATTGTGAAAGCATTGTTTGTGATCACCGCAAAGACTGGATTGACTGCGAAAATTGAATTCACATCCGTTTTAAAATCGGTTGATTCCTGCGTTCGCCTTAATCCAATCTTCATCAATTCCCTGCAAATTCTCCGAGTGCAGATTTTTTAAAATGTTTTTAACAAACAAGAAGCTGAAGCCCAGCTTCGCTCGGGTTCGCGAAGACCTGCTTCACGAGAAACAAAGTCTGAAGTCGCCAGCAACTTCAATTTAATAGAATGAAGACCTTTCACTACGTATTCAACTGATGTGTTCGACAAGCAAACAGCTGGTCCTATTGCATGAAAGAAGGGATATTAAATCAACAGCCAATCAGATCACGAGTTCGCCTGTTTAGTATTGTCACCCGTTCGAAGGCGTGACATGGTGATTTCATGGAATTGCATGCTTGAAATACGTGCAAAAGAAAACTCCTGCATCCCTTAAACACAGAACTAAGATAGTGCTGCTCCAAAATTCGGACTGGATTTCTCGTCTGCATTTTTACACACCCTTGGAAGCAGGCATCTCGCAGACCTGAGCTAACTTTATATATCCATTAGGTCAGACTAATAAGCCTGCTGAATAATTTATTCCTTTATATTATGAAAAGTGGACAGTCATTGAGCTACGAAACACGTGTTAAAAACACGCGGAGATCCCTGACCAGCGAATTAATGCATGTCTAGATTGCTCCGAAATCGAAGTTGATGCTCCAGTAACAAATCAAGCATTTTATACAGTATAAATTGAGCTTGCTGTTGAAGTATTACGCATTCGTGTGTTGCCAGACCTGTTGTGAGCGCTGACAAGCCACCAGCTGTCTCCATCCTTTGTGGAGAATATCCCCGTTACAATCCTCTACCCTCCCCTCCCCCAGGGACCTATAAACACGCAACACAAGTGCGATGCTGTTCATGCAATGCAAACGGCCACATAGAAACTTATCTTCAGTTTAGAACCCTATCAAACACTTTCCTTGAGTAACAGGTAGATCTCACTTCATTTTCCGCACTCGGCATTCAGTCCAATATCCACTCTGAAGGGAATAAAATTGATCAACAACTTGCTAGCTTCCATCTGTGGTTCTTTTGACTTTACGACTAGCGTCCAAAAGCAGCTTTGACAACTGTTAACTGAATGTGCATTTACCTGTTTGAGAAGTTGTTAGTTTCTTATTTCTAAAACGTAGAGATCATTCTTAATACTTCTTCTGACAAATATCGGTTCGGCAAGGAGTCAATGACGATATACACAGAAAAATATAGGCAAATATTGGACCAGAAAGCAGAATTCCCTCAAGAAAATGCAACATCAGATAACCTGCTGAGTTCGAGCAGAAAATTGGGCAATAACCTGTCATTTCAACCGGGTTTCTATTCATTACCCGGATATTTACTGGACACCGTCAACAATTGCATCTTGACCTCTCGAGTCTCGTACTCTGAAGAAACGTAGCGAGAGTTGACTTATTCTTAATAAAAAAAAACACACGCTTTTGCCTTGAGCTCATTCATTAACTGAATTGAAAGTCATACTACACAATGATCTACAATAGTCCCAACAATATCAAGCTCCCAGCTCAATCGAAGTTCAATATATAAAGCAAATTGTCTTGGGTAGAATTTTCTGAATGACCAATTGAATGGCTGCATGGTATATAAATGTTAACTCTTAGTATTTCATCAATCTGATCTGCTTTTACCATGTCAACTGGCTATCGGTTCTTTCATGTCAAGAGCATCAAAATTAAGATCCCACCGGGAGCCCCAACGGGAGGTTATGTCAACAATGTTCAAAGCGTGTATAGACTTCTTCGCCCAAATCTATAGGCGACAGGGACTACTATCTTGCAATTGTGGGCATAACTAACAACTGTTTTATGACAAAAATGAGGACTTTTGATACAGCCTGTTCAGTAGTATATAATGTTGGACTCTAATTCCAAAATAAATTTTCTTAATGCCACCTTTTTTTATAATAGATAGAATGGTACGGCGTAAAAAATCAGGCTTTCGTGTAGTTTCAACGAAAACGTGTGTAGAATTTTATTTAAAGTTTTACTGAAAGCTAGTCAGCCTCTTTCTTTGTCTTATTCGATGCCCGGGGTTAAGGCCATTGGAAGTACAAAATGTTATGAACTGATAAGTTTGATAGTAAGCGATAAACCATTCGTGTTTTGTTCGTCACTCTCGCCGAGTTGTAACTGATAAAAATAACATTGAGAAACGTAACTGCAACTAAGAAAGAAGTTGCCATTTTTACTTGTTAGAAGCAGTTATTAAATCACACGCAATCGAGCTCTTCAGTATTCGAATTCACTGTCAGTTTTTCTGCATAATATACCGGGACTTATGGAGATAAAACGTGCAGTTTGTTAACGATGGAGACGAATACTATAGCAACGGGCAATAATTGGACTTTCAAATGCAGACTACTCGTTACTAGGTGAGTACACAATGTATAATATACATATACTCAGTCTCAGTGTCTAGGTGTGAACACACCCGTACACTGACACAGGAAGTGCTCGGAAAGAATTTGCTAAAATTGTTCTATGCTTCAGACATATCGTGGTATAGTCTTAGTAGAGCTATGCTTGAATGTTCTAGAATCGTGCCAGCTCAATTTAGAGTCAGTGAACAAATTTTAATAATTCAAAGTTACATGTATGAAAGTAAGAATTGCTCATTACAATTCAAATCTTGAGGTGCTGCTCTGCTGCGTGAAAATACGAAGATAACTCGGATTAGCGGCCATTTATTAGAGTAACCCCCATGTGGTAGTTTCCAGGTGAAAATGTCGGGGCATTTAGGACAAACACTCCTAAAAAGTTCTTGACCTAAATGTGCTTTTCCTTAAGAAGATGCCATGTATGGATTACCAAGTAACAAATTAAAGAATCAAATGCCATACCGCGCACATCAAGTACACTGTGTCAGACTGGATAGGAGAGTGTTATGCTCTGAGCTGGAGCCAGTTTGCTCCTAAGAGTAATGACTTTGTTCTCTATACCTTAGGGGCATCCCTTCCTCCTTGTTATAAAGAGTATGATAAAGAATAATAGAATAGAATAACTAAGTTTAACCACGCTACGGCAATGTGTCAAATAGAATGTGGGTGTTGGTATAAATAAACCAATACAAAACAAAATAGTCATGAATAGAAAGAAGGTACAAGTTTTACGAATAAGTTCCTGGTGAGTAGAAATAGATAAAAGAAGAAAATATGGGTCCACACACCTCCCCAATCCCTCATCCCACAAAAAGGCGAGAATATAAATACATCAACTAAAATTGCTTGGTTTCAATTCCTAAAAATTACAACAAGCACCACCCGGCTCTCCTCCCCTCTCCGAGTACAGGCCCAAGGGAGCGCCATCCGGAGATTAAGGCGCACCATCTACCTTTTCTAAAATGCCTTAAAATCCTTCAAACCTGCTAGAAACAATAATACTCCGGGTACTCTACTGTATTTAAAAAAGTGTTAGTGATATCTCGGTTACAGTATCCGCTCGTTTTGATTGTATATTTGTATACCACTTACAAGCCCTCTCCCCTTCCTTGGATATAAATCTACCGGTTTAATATAACCCTTACGAACTTATATACGCCCACCCCACACCCCTTAATTTATTCAGGTCTAATAATGGTTTTCACAAGTTTAAGGCGTTCTGGAGTTAGAGACTAGGATGTGGATGAGGTGTAGTTTAATTGCATAGAGCATTTTGAATATAACTTTTCTTTAAAAAAAATATTCTAAATATTTTAAGGACCCTTTTAAATAGTGTCTACGTGATATTAAGTGTTACCCTTTTAAAATAAAGTTATTACTATTATTTTATTGTTATTATTATTATTATTATTATTATTTCGGGATTTTACTGTAGCTAAGCAGCAACAAACACACACACTATTCTGTGAACCGAGTCGTAGTTACTTAGTCTGCAGTGTTACCTAATTTAGACACTCATTTTTGGGACTATTTTGCCATAAGAATGATAATTAAAGTCATTGCAATGAGGAAATCGATATAATTTAAACCAAACCGTTAATGCCATAATGGCAATGCACGTACATGCATTTCATCCAGGCAATGAAATTCGATTTTCCATAATATTTTATTAGCAGGTACCAACAATTATAGATCGTGATTCAAAAGTAATCATTATGTATAAATTGGTCCATCAACGCAGCCTTGACAAGAACAATTGGCTGTTTAAAAGATAAATAGAAATGGGACAAAACTGTCTCCTCAGAATGCGCGATAAACGAAAATACATATTTATATATCGGCTGATCAAACGCAGCCTAAATGACCCAAATTAGTTCGGCGTCGCGGTGCACGGTCTGATGTTCGCTCACGAACGCTGTGATCGATTTTTAAAGGGAGTTTATTGGCTAACAGATATCACCCCGCGTACCTAAAGTCAACCGAAAACAAACATGTATCAATTGGAATATTGCTCTGAATAATCATCGCTAATTTGCAGCTTGCATGCATGAGCTTAGGCTCCGATAAATATATTCCCAACTTTGGCCTAAATATCTTTTGAGAAATTCTCGAAAAGAGCTCTAAATATCTCCTTCGATCTTCTTCTTACAATGTGGTTGTGAGAATAAAGGAATTGGTCAACCAATCCAGTGTTTGTAAGAAATGTATGGAAATATATGATGACAATTTAGCAACGCATCATTTTGTACTTTTGGGATTGACGGGTTAAAGAGAAATTGGTACCCTCTGTTTCATTATTGGATTTGTAAACAGTATCTCATGCTGAATGTGTTCCTGGACCATTATATTTCTCAGTTTGAATAACCGCGATGGGGCGTCTAAAGGGGAAGTGCTTATCTAAAAAATAAATTTTTCCAGAGTTCCCAGCGCCTATTGGATTAAATGCAGTATAATGTATTTATGTGATTTTCGCTCCGATGATTTACACTGAAAGTAAAGAGCATCTAATGATCAGTGTTTAGCAAAACTGCGAAAACTGTTCTCCAACGATTTACTGTGTTCATAAATATTAACTGCACGACATTTAGAGCTCCGCTTATTGGAAAGCACTTGAGACACGCGACATGTGCCGCACGAGGAAACAAGATGCGAAGTGATGCGCCTTCCCAGCCCCTGCAACATGTGAATAATATATTAACTAATTACTGAAATGTTGACAAAAACTCAGTCACTACTTTTAAAGAGTTTTGAACCTGCTGCTTTAGGTTAGTATCAAAGACATCAACACAAATCCCGGCCCGTACATAAATTTAACAGGCGCGTATCTCCCTTTAAGCCAGTATGCCCGGGCCTGCAATAATTTTTTGGTACATGTATATTTATTATGCGACTGTTTTATTTATTTCATAGAACTAGTTTTCTGGTTGATTTTGTTAAGAAAGCGTAGAAAAAAGTATGAAACGGGCTTGGAAACCAAAAACAGCTAGCTACGCCCCTACCCTGTTTTACTTTCTCTTCTGTCCCAGCGAGGTGGACTTGAGAATGCAGCAAAGGGGGTTACTGGTCAACTTCTGCATAACGCCAACACATAGTTGTTAATCGTCATTTATTTTTGTTTTGATTGGCGTGCAATCCTTGAAAATTTCTGGCTTCTTGAAGTTCTACGGGTTGCCACGAACCAAACAGTGTCATTTCAGTCTAAGCCGCATATCAAACGGTAGTTGCGGCGCGCTGCTCTAACCACCAAAACGTGATTTCAACAAAAATGTGAATCGTTTTAAAATTGGTTACAAAAGGTTATGTAAAGCTGAAGTCGTCTGAGCATTTTGCCAAGGGTTTATAACACTCGGAACGTCAGATTTCCGCCCAAATCGAAAAAATACCACATAAGCTATTGCTGATTAAATCACATTCTTGGCTTAAAGTGATATCTTACGATCAAACCATACGATTTTTAATATAATGTAACGCAACAAATCGACATTGTGCAACAGGGTATGGAAAGCAATTTTTATCGTATGATTTCTATTTCGTATTGTGAGCGGAATGACGATTACATTAAGTGTTACACGAATTCGATTTTTTACACAACAATGTTGCACGGAAAATTGTCGTTCCATAAGACCGATCAGTTTTACTTGCCGAATACGAAGAAGAACTAGTTTTTATTAAAATCCGTCTTCCAATGACACTCACTTTAGAAGAGATGAGAGGTAGATAGACGATTCCTTTTCAAGAAGGGTCTTGACAACAGAACTCTTCCTTTCTCTGGGTTCCTTTGCTAGGCCCTCCCGGAGAATTAGGCGCACGCACACCGAACGTTATATTCCGCCGCTCTCTAGCCCTACTAACCTATGTTTCCCGCACTACTAACAACTGGAATGTCCTTCCATGGCAAGCTGTAAACTTTGCTGAAATCGGGGAGAGCGAGTTCCGCCAATTTCCAACACTCCGTTAGACTGCTAACATACGAAGTGGGAGTATATCGATGTAGCACGAGGTTGCATTTAAATCACTGAATAGCTGGAATCTTAGAAAAGTGCAAATCCTGCAGTCAGTTTCGACTGAGCTTTCATTCTCAGCAAGTGTTTCTTATGAAGAGTGCCTGTCTAATCTGTATGGGCATACCAGTGACTACTATTCACTGTGGAATATATTTGTTCGTTCCACCCACTTCTTGAACTAATTGAAATGTCGCGGGTGGAATCAGTGCGTAGTGTTGCATATACCACGTACGTACAGTTCATGCGGTAACGAGATGGGTCAGCGACTCGACTAGTGTTATAAACACAGAACGTGTCTTCACCTAAGGCGACTCCTGTCCAGTGCTGTCATGAGTTCATGTAGTATCGAGGTGTGTGAACGTCTATAGTGTTGTACATACAGAACTACATCTACAATGATTACCCACAAGATCCTACAATGGACATAGCGTGGGTGGTCGGTCTGGCCTAATTTACATGGT
>JAOBRH010264447.1:0-11614 GCA_027575125.1 Umimayanthus parasiticus | reverse complement strand
ACCAAACACTAGATATTGTACTTCCGTAATCTGATTGGTTTTCTACTCACGGTATAAATCCTATATACTGTAATTTGTCCAAATATGGAAACTGACAATTTTATTACGGAAAAATTTCCCCCCAAATGGCCAAAAACTCGAGTCAGTAGAAAATAAAATTCAAGATATTTTTATCCAGTGTTTGGTATTCAATAAAGCAATTATTCCACTAACGCTTGCTGGATATGAGCTTATGATAGCCGACTCGGTGCTCCGCACCTCGTCCGCTATCTAAAAGCTCATCCAACGCGCCTTCGTGGAATAATTGTTAAATATACACACGCTGGAAGTTGTAGAGCACTTCCGGTTTGGAGAAAAAATATTCTTCTCGTCAGAAAGTGGTTCGTTCTCAGCTTTTCTCTGGTTATTAACTGGACTTCAGCTTGAAAGAGTTGATTTTGTTGCAATCATGCAAGTGTTTTTTCAGTCCAGTTGTTCACCCGGAACCTTGGCAGTACCGTTCTTATCAAATCACTGGTGCAAGCAAATTGCCGAAGAACTTTTAAAGCTTATTTTGAATTACAAATTCCCTTGTGTGACGTCAAACAAACGTGAAAAGTCGTTCTGTTGTTACGCCAGATCCGAGAATCCAGAGGCTCGATTTGGTGTGACAGGTATCGCGTGTGCGATTTCTGGTGGATTTTGGTTGACATTGGCGGCCGACAGCGGTGGGTTTTGGTGAGTCGCCAGTGTTTTCCTTCTGCGTGGTATTGGTATTAGTAATACTGACGACTCTGCATTATGCGAGAGGAAATAACTAGATAAGCTTTATGACATCGAATGGTTTTCGCACAGTTGCACACTCGTTCCGGTTTTAAAAACGTTAAACTCTGCTTATGAACACCATGCATGCATCACTTACTAAAGGTCGGTGTTTGTTTGCCCAGTTCAACGACTTCGAATCAAACAGATTTACAGGTCATGTTGCGGAATTGAACTTTAACTTCAGTTCAACTACCCAACGTCTCGAACGGGTGTCGAGTCTGAAGAGCTTTTCGTGTGAAGAGGTGTTGTTGCCTCCGGAATAATTAAAACTCATTCAAACTGCACAGTTCGTGGGTGAAGTTGAACGGCTTCAATTATATTCTACAGAACTTTTGCTCTTCATAAAAACGATCACAAGTTTTTTTTTTTTAAACCTAGTCCGCAATGTATTTCATAAAACGAACTGAAAAGCTTGAATTCGAGTACTAAACTGACTTTCAAAGCCAAAGTTTCAGTTTCGTGAAGAGTAAGTATTTTCTCAACACTAGTACTTCTATTCTCCAAGATGTGCAAGGTGATTTTACAAGCTGCTACAAGACCTTGAACAACTAGGCCTTTATTTAAGCCTCGTGTACTATACAGAGAAAGAGTAGTAAAAGCAACCACTGTAGCTATGGTACGTACGTGACAAGGAATTTTGTAGCGACTAAGCGTACGATGACGTCTTCAGTTTTCTGCTTTTGTGCTCAGTGTCATATTGTCGGCCTACAAAGATTATGAATGGGTTAAATGTGTTTCTTCTAACGCAACTCTTATACCAGGTTTCGAAACTTACCATGATCAGTCTATACAATTTTCATAGCGTTTTTACTGATAACACTCGATAAGTAGACGATACAACTAAATGGTAAAATACTTTGACTTAGAAGAACTCGGCAGGAAATGCCTGAGCTCAGAAGCAGAACAGGGTGTCTATCTGTCACGACATTCTTGTTGTTTATCTTTTTTACGTTTTTTTTCCCGGTTTCTGCGTGTGAACCTGCTGACAGGGTCAAGAAGTTGAAAACTGTTTCAGTTTTAATTCCGTGAACTGATTTTCTACTGCATCAGAACAACGAGGCTGATCTCGAAGAAGTGATATATAATACTTTGGTGGAACATTTGCCAAAAAATCGAATCAAATATTTGATACGAAACTTACTAGCCTCTGTATGTCCCTTGCACAACTGAACATCAGCAAAGATGTTATGAAAATATGTAATTAGATTAACCTATTTTTCTTCTTCTAATCATATAGTAACAAAAATGTAAACAACCCGATAGTACAGTATTGTGTACCACGAATCGCAATGAAATCAGTACAGGAATTCGAAATATAAATGAACAAAAATGATATTGTGATTAACTAGGTGCGCGCGCAAACGCATCCATCATCATCATCCCATGTATGTATGTATGTAGGTATGTATGTATGTATGTATGTATGTAGGTAGGTATGTAGGTATGTATGTAGGTAGGTAGGTAGGTATGTATGTATGTATGTAGGTATGTATGTATGTATGTATGTAGGTATGTATGTATGTATGTAGGTAGGTAGGTAGGTAGGTATGTATGTATGTAGGTATGTATGTATATATGTATGTATGTAGTATGTATGTATGTATGTATGTAGGTATGTATGTATGTATGTATGTATGTAGGTATGTATGTAGGTAGGTAGGTATGTATGTATGTATGTAGGTAGGTTGGTATGTATGTATGTATGTATGTATGTATATATGTATGTATGTAGTATGTATGTATGTATGTACGTAGGTATGTATGTATGTATGTATGTAGGTATGTATGTATGTAGGTATGTATGTATGTAGGTATGTATGTATGTAGGTAGGTAGGTATGTATGTATGTATATATGTATATATGTAGTATGTATGTATGTATGTAGGTATGTATGTATGTATGTAGGTAGGTATGTATGTATGTATGTATGTAGGTATGTATGTATGTAGGTAGGTAGGTAGGTAGGTATGTATGTATGGAGGTAGGTAGGTAGGTAGGTAGGTAAGTATGTATGTATGTAGGTAGGTAGGTAGGTAGGTATGTATGTATGTATGTATATATGTATGTATGTAGTATGTATGTATGTATGTATGTAGGTATGTATGTATGTAGGTATGTATGTATGTAGGTAGGTAGGTAGGTTGGTATGTAGGTAGGTAGGTATGTATGTATGTATGTATGTATGCGATGGTCATGCTCGTTTAACGAGTAGACAGCCATCATGTACGTATGTATGTAGGTATGTATGTAGGTAGGTAGGTAGGTAGGTATGTATGTATGTATGTATGTATGTATGCGATGGTCATGCTCGTTTAACGAGTAGACAGCCATCATGTACGTATGTATGTATGTATGTATGTATGTTGGTATGTATGTATGTATGTATTTATGTATGTATGTATGTATGCGATGGTCATGCTCGTTTAACGAGTAGACAGCCATCATGTACGTATGTATGTATGTATGTATGTATGTTGGTATGTATGTATGTATGTATTTATGTATGTATGTATGTATGCGATGGTCATGCTCGTTTAACGAGTAGACAGCCATCATGTACGTATGTATGTATGTATGTATGTATGTATGTCTGCATGTACGTATGTATTTATGTATATATGTTTATATGTTTTGTATGTTCTGATCTGATCGGATAGAATTGAGACGGCTTTTATCTGTAAAGATGCAGCAAGCGTCATCATCATGTTTTGATGTATTTATTTATGTATGTACATCTATGTATATGTATATGCATGTATCTGTGTATTTTGTATGTATGTATGCATGTACATTTGCCTACTACTACTATACTATTACTACTACTACTACCACTACTACTACTACTACTACTACTACTACTACTACTACTACTACTACTATGTACCACTACTACTACAAGAAACAAGAAAACAGACAATCCAAGTGTGTTGTTTTTGATCTTTTGCTATGTTTTTGTTATAAATAGTTTATTATATTGTATTGTGTATATTGTTAGGTTGCGTTACATAATGCTACGTTGTGTTGTGTTATGTTATGCTATGTAATGTTATATGATGTAAGAGATAATTATGTTCTATTATGTTATATATCATTTAATATTATTATCTTATTTTATTTTATCATGCTATTAACTTGTCTTAATACTCCTTACACGATACGGGACTTTGGTTTTCTTCCTGCTCTATATATCTTTCGCGGTTGTCGTTACTGAAATAGAGTTCTCCTTACATAGAATGAGGAATATTTTACTGTTATCTGCTGTTATTCTATTATCAATTATTAATTATTATCAAAAATATTGACAAAACTTTAAACCGCTCTTTATTTTAGAGCTGAAGTTAACGCAAGAACACTGAAGGTCCGCGGAAACAGTGAAATATCAAACTGGAGCTGTTAAGGAGAGATTTCGTTGCCAACTTTGAATCGTGAGTACCATAACTGATAATCATCGTTACGCTTTATCTTTAGCAATAAAAAGAGTTTTTCTGAAGTTTTAGCAACCCTTGGAATTTCTAAGATAAAAAATAAAAGTAACTAACTAAAATACATTTAAATCAGCTCGTGAAGACTGCGAGAAAGAGGCCTGTTACTGTATGTTGACTGATATGGTATGTATATGGTGTTTAGCAGGCGAAAAACATACCATATCAACCTTTGTTTATCGAACCCATATTCAGCGTACTCGCCCACGCAGAGAAAAACAGTCGTTTTCAAAACTAGTCTTCCAGTTGTTACTGTATGGTTTGCATGTCACCTCGTAATAGGAGTCTGTTGCCAACTATATTGCTTTCAAAAGTCTATGTGAAAGGAAATTGTAAGAAGCTACCCTGGTTCAGCTATACCAATGGCTAGTGGTGGTCTTAAATGGGGGTTTTACCAAACCTCTAGCAAGAGTTGGATGGAATTTATTAGTGAGAACCGTGGTGCCAGGCTCGGTGGAAAGCAACTTGGCGTTCTTCTAGGCATTATGAACACGAAAACGTAAATTTAAACTTGTAAATCTAGTTCTCCAAAACTATAAACCTCCTAGAACTGAGGTACATCTCATACAAATCCTTTTGCTTTTGAGATTACGAACAATCTGTACTATTTTGAGAACGTGTATTGACTGTGTTGTTATTCCTGTGAGCGAAAGTTTCGGATGTTGGTTTACACACCGAATAAGACATTGTACGGATGTTGGTGGAGTTCTTCTCGACCAAGAAATGTTAACTGCGACCTGTCGAAGAAAAGTGTTTTGCCACCAAATGACTTTTGTGTTGTTTTGAGATGCGAATCTTTTGCTAAATGCCACCGTATACAACAACATGTATGAGAGTACAACTCAAGTTATTGTGGCGTGAGTACAATATATGTACTTCAGTATAACGCTATCTGAAACTTTTATGAAACGCTCTTGGAAAATCGCTCTTGAAATTGGGTTTCGCTTAATCTAGAATTTTGATAGCTCAAAATAAATCGCTGACGTCCAGTCAAAAATTGAGCCCAAGCTGAGTGGCAAAATACCTTAAGCAATTTCTGTAAAACGTTCAGGTAAAATAATCGTGTGACACTGAGTAAATGCAAAGACCAGTGCGTTCCAAACGCGACTCGAGACTCTTTTGGGTTTTTAAACAACCGCTTTTAGTTGAACAGTAGTTAGTCGATTATTGGAGTTTCTCGACGAAACAAAATTTAGTATCAGACGTGTTCACTCGTGATGGCAATTACAGCATGTGGAAAATAAACTAAAGTAAGTTTGATCACTACTTATTTAGTATTATCCACTTGACTAGTGATCGGACAGCAAACCCTTGGCTTGCACAAAACAGCTGCTGGCACTGGTTTTCGTTTCGCTATGAATTTGTTGTTTTCACCTGGAAGATAGGTAGTTATGGCGAGTTTTAAACTTGATCTACATAATTGTCTTGTATGTGCGCAAGTCAAGTCGCAATTCAAGTCAATCAATAACTATGACAGAGCTTCGCATGGGATAACTCTAATTGCATTTCCACTTTCAACATGATGCGGTTTTATAAAGACATCTTAATTTTTGAACAAGCCGAATACCGAAATATTAACTGAGCGCAGTTGCAATAGATTGAAGTTGATCAATTTCTCATACCTTTGCTGCAATCGTGGTTATGTTTGCTTCATTTCTAAAGTGGTGCAAAATGTTCACGGGAAATGTTTGAGTATGTCACTTATTTTTCAAAATAACCATATTTTGAGCATTCGATAAAAACCCATAAAATGAACAATTGTTTTGCATCAGAGCAGACTAATATAATCCGAGAGTATTTTCTATTTTCCTCTCACTAAATATTGAAAGTTTGAGAACTTACGTGCAAACATTAGGGTGCATGGTACGGCTGGTGATAATGTTGTGAGAGTTGTGCTAGACATATTTAGAGGATTTCCGGTTCAAATTTCCAAAAGTTACTTTCATATAAAAGCTGAAATTGAAAAGAATGTTCTTTAAATTCCCCACTTTCCTCAGTTTGATATCTTTATCGCTAAATTATTTCATGTGATATTGTCCAAGTTAAAAAGACGCCCCAGGGTTTGTTTCTTTCCACAGATGAAACCTTTTTGAAAATTGCTTTTGTTTATTTAAGTAACCGATATTTCTACTACCGAATTATTTCTAAAGAAAACGGACAATTTAACATTCTTGCCTGAAACTTTATAAACGAAATTGTCCATTTGAAGTTTGACAGTTTAAGCTTATGTTTACAATATTGTTACAAAGGAAACTCGATTTTGGGTTGTTTTTCTCGAAGACCTGTTGCAATCAATCACTGAGCAAAGATTTCTTGTTCTTATCCGGTAAGATTTCAATTGTTTTAATGCAAGAATGAGATTGTACTGCCTGAGAAAAGAAGCAGCCAAATGTAATGTGAAATGTGCGAGTTAAAATTGATGTGTTTCTTACAAGAAGTGGGACGGTATGCAGCTTTAAACACAACACCAGTTTCTATTGCACTTATCTCATTCCTGGTTAGCCCTCAGAAACTAACTGCTAATGGCACTCTGCTCATTTTAATAGCTGTTGTGTTTAAGTTGCTCATTATTATTGACATGGTTTTAAATGGTAAACTGTCCAATGAAGACAGCTGTTACCCAGGGGCTCAATAAAAGAAAGTTACCATCAACACAAAGTACGTACGAATTACTTCTCTATATGTCATTCCAATCTAATTCTAACTTCAAAACAAGTAAATGTATGTTGACTTTTACCCAAACTAAGAGGGGGATTCTATTCACAAACGCACATTGTTTGTCGTGGAAACCTCGAGCAAAACGGCAAATTATGCAATCAAGCTTTGGAGTGTAAGAGAAACAGACGAGGAAGGGTTGAAAATTCCACAGAGAGGAAAAATGACAATAGGAAGAACAAATAAATAGACTAATAGATATTATTGTTAAAATGACAATAATAAATAGAGGAGTTGGAGGGAAAAACAAAATGTTACTAAACAAGAAATGCTATAACCGGTACCGTGAAGTCGCGGACAAGGAGTGGGAGGGATGACAAAATATATGAAACGATAAATGTATTAGGAGTAGGATTAATGGAAGGGCGGAACTAATGTTGAAGCTGAGAACGATGAGAATGCTAGGGGCGTGAGTAAAATAATCCGGAATTCGAAAGCACTGGAATGAGTACAGGAGATTGGAGGAGGGATTGAAACGTATTTGGAACTGGAAAATCTGGAGGAATAATGGACTAGGGAAAAGTAAGTTGTTTGTAGGATCAGAGTTGAAAAGCGCCTTTGGCAGTAAGGAGAATAAAATGTACTGGTGGCACGGGCGGAAGATCTACCTGCCGCTAATTGAGTTTGACACTTCATAGCTTCAATTTGACTTGAACCAAGCGGCATGAGTGAAGAGACGAAAACAAAAGTTTCGAACTTTTCGGGCGCCTCTTATTCTTTAACTTTCGCTTTCACGTGCATGCAGTCATTTGACTTGGCCAAGCTTGGGCAATGACGTGGCGTCGTTAGAAAGTGAAGGACGAAAGAAATAATTCTGAGAATACTAGCAAGCTGTGTAGAAACTGACAGTGAAGTGAACTTGAAGCTCGGTGTAAATGAAGTGATCAGAGGTACAGGCAGTTTGAGTCTCAAACGGTAAGTCTGTAGGAAGGTTTGATGCACTGTTTCTATCATCCGTCTGCTGTGCTGGCTAAAGACAATCCTTCTCGACATTATGACTATTCCATTTCAGTCATTTGAAGAGAATACCGGTGTGTTTTTCTTGTTCCCAGATATTGTAATTCAGTGATCTTAAGTGCGCACGGTCCTGATTAAGTCCCCATGTTGACATTGGACTGAGAAATCCTGCATAGCTCTCGGAACGCTTTATTTACTTATAATTGAAATGCCTAGTTTAGTTTGTTTCATACGTGCAGTGAGCCACGGTGGAGCTAAGAATTGCGTTGTTTGATCTTCTCTAGCTACAGAATTGTTTGATAAAGCGCCAAGCCCATAACACATGTTGGAACAAGTTTTTGTATATATTTTCACTTTTGAATTGACTGATGGAACCCATACAATCACTGTTCGTTTTGCTTGACTTGTATTAAAGTAAGGTAAAGTGAAGTTGTACTTGGTATTCTGTCCTCTTGCTATAAACGGACAAGAGATGAGGACGGGGCGCGAAGGTCTTCTTTACAGATTGAACGATAGGTGTTTTTTTCCCATTTTCCAGATCGCACATTTTGTTCTTCCGATTTCAATCTTTGAAAGCAATTGGTCTGCTAAAAATTGATAAGGTCAAGTTGTTAAGAAACCTAGAGAAACCCGCAGAAATGAGGCTTTTGTGCTTGCAAAATACAGTAAATGAATCTACAGCGAGTGTGAAATTGTAAAACTAACTGGCAGTTCATACGTTTGAAATGGCAAACCTTGTTTCAGCAAGAGTGAAATAGGTGAACGCTCAGATGATTTAGAGGTTCGGGTATTTTTGGTGAGAAAAACCAAACAAATATCACTTTTTAACCTGCTCATAATCTTACGGTAATTCCCCTCTTTTATTAAATGTTTGCCGGCTTCTATTTCGGAGGAATGATCTTGATATCACTTTTTTGTAAACTTAAGACAATTGCTTTAGTCGTGCAATAAGGCACCAGAGCATTTTTGCGCTATGCGTTTCGTTTTCAATTTGTCTATTCTTGTTTTGTTTCTGGTGTCTGTGTGGTAATTATGTGACCGTATTTATCATTCGTTTTTTCTTTAATTAAACTTCAGAACTGTTATCATTTTTAAATGCAATTCGAATATTTGGGTGCTGATATTGAAGTTTATAGTCAGACAGGAACCTGCTGTACAATATCTTCAGATATTTATGGTATCTTTTATAATTGCTCTTGGCGCTAAGTGCTAGCAAATTACATTAAATCCTTGGATAACTTGCTAACTTCCGACTAACAGTAAGAAGAAAATTGTTATTGTCTGTTTTATAACTTTGGGAAATGTCTACTATTTCTTAAATTTCTTACTTGTAAATTGAAAGAAGTGGTTTTTTTTAATCTTGTTCGACAAATATGGTTGGCATTGTTTTGTGCGCTTATTACTGGACCTTGTCTTTTTTACATCAAATTGTCATTGTAGACAAGTTGGATGTAGTGTAGAACAGTTTCATAGCATATTAGGCTTTATTTTAGCCTATAATACTAGAACTTTGTACATTATTTTTGCTATTGTAAAGTATGTTAGCTTGGAGCAGAGTACACCCCTTAAGAGAGTGATTTCTTAAGCTAAAGAAAGCTTTTTGCGTTATTGCCAAAATGTGGTTGTGGTCGCTCTGCTATGTTTTCTTCCTGTTAAATGGTTTTAGATATTGGACTGTATTTACACTGTACGCCAAATTTAAGAACGTTGACCGACTTAAGAAAACATAATACATAAAATATGACCCCCAAGTAGTTTTTATCACGTTGATGATGTTCTTTTTTACTCGCAAGCTTGGAGTAAGGCTTTGTCACTATGAACTGCACATATTTAAAATTGAACAATGGAGGCAAGATGCAAATAAAAACAGCCGGCTTTCATATCCTTTGGTATTTGGTTTGGTTTCCAAAGCAGCTCAACCTGAATTAGGCTCACAGCTATTTTCAATCTGACGACCATGGAGCCACAACAAAACCTTTTTCTTGGACCTTCACACTGAGGCTAAAAACTCAACAAATCGAACGAAATCTTTCTAATTCTGAGTTGGAGTTACGTATTGCATCTCAGCTCAATGTTTTTGTACTCCATCCGTAGACAATTAGTTATCATTTCACAGTATGCAGGAACAGTAAATATGACTTGACGACATCCATTTGCTATGGTAAAGAGCGCGCGATTACATGTTGATTCACCTCAGGTCATTGATTCCTTATTCCCGTGTTGATTTAATATATCATTTGATAGGCCGTGTTTGGGAGATCAGAATGAGTGAGTCTTCAAATTACACTCAAACCGCAAGGGAGGGTTTGAGCAATAACTGTAATTATACTAACGATATTAGGATGAAAGTTTTTGTTATTACTATTGTATTTGCTCTTGTTTTTTTTCTTGTTCTTGTTGGGGTAATGCACCACTTTCGAGTTACGCTTCAGTTCCCACCAACAATAACCTTAGGTCGAGGCCAGTGCTGTGCTGTGCGAGAAAATAGAGAGCTTAAGCAACGAGGACGGGAACGCCAACGAGAACGTTGCAAAACAATGGATTAGTTACAGAATACAATCACTGCTCGTGGAATTGCAACCACCTGGCCACTTTTTCGCCGTCGTCTTTAGAAACAGAACGTGAAAACCTCAATTCTCGTGTTTTGTAGAGAACGTGAACGTTAGATTACGAATCATTTCAATCTTCATGCATACCGTGGCGAGATGAGCAACCTTTGCCATGTAATTATGTAGATGTAGATGCAGCTTTAAAAACAAAGCTTCTAAATTTTCATAGTCACACACCTTCAGGCAAAACGAAAAAGAAACGGATGAGTTATACAAACAAGAAAACGGAAAACGGAACGTTAAGAATTCAGCAGCCGTCGTCGTTGACGTTCCCGTCCTAGCTGCTCAAGTTCCCTGATACACTGCATTGCACAGTACAGCACTAGCCTCGACTTCAGGTTGTTGTTCGTGGGAACTGAAGCGTAATTCAAAAGTGGTGCATTCGTGTTACTGTTGTTGTTCAAATCATTAACCATTTACTGTTCCTGGTTTTTATGTGTGTCAAACAAAACAAAGCAAACACGTGGTTTCTGTTTCAGATGAACTCCTGTCGGACAATAAAGATTGAGCCGCCAGACTTTGATGAAGCGGTTTACGTTCACGAAAAGACAGTAGAAGTTCAAACAGACCACAGCCATCCCCTCAACTGCCAGGTGTGGTGCCCCTCTTGCTGTACATCAGATGTAGCCATCCCCGAGTACCCAGGTGAGCCAGTGACGCCTTCAATTACCACGACTCAATGTTTTCAAAATAATGTAAATATTATGCATTTGTACTTATATCTGTAACCCAAATCGTAATTTCGTCCCCAGATCTCGTTTTGGCGGTTTCAAACTTGCAGTTATTGGATCGCAGAAAATATAACATATACGCAGTCACCAGTGTTGATTGTTCCGTAGTAGATACAACATATAAGCAGTCGTCAATGTTATCAAAATAATGTAAATGTTATGCATTTGTTCTTAAATCTGTAACCCAAATCAAATTTGTAATTATTGTATTGTAGTAGATCCTGATGGTAAAATAAAGTTGTATGTATGTATATATGTATGTATGTATGTATGTATGTATGTATGTATGTATGTATGTATGTATGTATGTATGTA
>JAOBRH010262225.1:0-11619 GCA_027575125.1 Umimayanthus parasiticus | reverse complement strand
ATAGATAAATAAATAGATAAATAAATAGATAAATAAATAGATAAATAAATAGATAAATAAATAGATAAATAAATAAATAAATAAATAAATAAATAAATAGATAAATAAATAAATAAATAATATTAACATTCCACTGGGTGGCTCTTCTATGCTAAATAACTAAGATAACAAATTTAAAATGGTGACCATACAATTACCTGTACATGACTGTATAATTACTATGAAAAACTAATGATAGTGTGGCTATAAAACCATGTGTATATAGTACAATTACACAGGGAAATGAAATGAAACAAAACAAAGGAACATATCTGATCGGGCATTGTTTCTGCTGATTGCTAGACCACTCCACGCGGATCAACAGAAAGACGTTTATCAGAGAGAAAATTCTACGGACAAGTCTTAAAATGAATGGTTCTTTCAACCTCCTGTTGAAAGCAAGATTCCACTAACTTGAATGTTACTGGTGCAAGGGTTGTAACCCAGTTATTCGGTGTGCAGTGGAGCCAATCAGATTGCACTGAGAAATACGTTTAATATGGAGTTGGTGGGACGGTGTGAGGGTGACTGATCGACACAGTCCATTAAATCTCGGACTGCTTATCCAATGTCCAAGGTTGAAACTCCGGCCAAGGGGAGGGCTGCATTATTTCGGGACCTTCTGGCACCACACCGGCAGGGACGTCAAAAGAACCGTGCCCTGCAATTGCCGTTCTACCGGGATTCTTAAATGAACCCATACAATTCTCGAAAAGGGTGGGGCAAGCTTGGGGTTGTGCTCGGTCATCTATATGTACAACTAATTCAAGCTGAATACAGTCTGTTGTCCAAAGTCAAGCGTGAGCCTAAGGCACCAAGATACGCTCTAGGCTCAAAATCGTGAACTGTCTCTTCAGCAGCAGCTTGCTGCATAGTTGATGACTACCCGTCCCGTGATACTTTATGCCCGAACTATTTTCCTTGCGTATTAATATTGCTCCACAATTATAATTCTCCTAGGTCATTTTGATATTTACTATGGAGACTAAGCACCACATAAGCGTCAAACGACAGAAATGATCTTCATTAGACTAGACTGCACAACCGTCCATTTCTCTTTACAACTTCTTATTTCCAATCCTTTAGAGAAGAGAGGGAATATTATACAGTCTTAGCAAGCGTCACTGCGAAGAGTTTTGTGTTTTATTTCTATTCGTGCTGTGTGCCTTAATGACTCTATCGTCGCACCACAAGATCATGTTGAGGAAAGCAACACTTGGTGATCCTTTAGAGAAAATAAGAAATGTCATGCAGTCTTAGCAAGCGTCACTGCAAAGAATTTTGTGTCTAATTTCTATTCCTACCGTTTGTCGTCTCACATGAACGTGATCCTTAAATTTTCTATTTGTTATTACTTATGTTTTTTATTTACACTTATACTTATTATTGTTATTGTTATTATTTGAACTTACCGAGAATATCGGCTACTGAAACACTTAAACTGAGACGAGTTCGAGTTTGACTGCGAGTATACGACTTCTTAGCTTTTGACTTCGTAAAGTTGACTACGAGATCGTTAGCAATTCTCGTAGTAAACAGAAGAACAGCCACGAGATTTGACCCGACAACAGTTTTGTGAACTACTGTCAAGAATGTGGTCGTGCCAAAAAGTCATACTCGTAGTCAAACACACACTCGTAGTCAACTGATATAAAGGATGCTAAAATCTAGTTTCTGGCGCGTTTTTGATTCAGAGTTCAGTACCAAGTGTCAACACTGTGGCCAGAAGATGCGTGGCACTCAGTGCTACCACTGTAAAGGGTTCGGATTCCAGTGCATCATCTGCCACGTGGCCGTCAAGGGTAAGCCAGTACCCCTTCACTTATGTGTTTATTGGGAACAAAGAATAGAATAGTCTTGAACCCTGAGTTTGAGCTTGAATAGGTTCAATGTTCCAAGATTTTTTTGTTCTTCACCCCCACTTACACTAACAATCCCTGAACGCTATTTATTTCCGTGGCGAACGAAATAATTGCAAAACTAAAATGCAACACACATATCGTAGCTAACCAAAGTCAAAGCTTAGATTTGTCTCATCAAGTCTTCTTTTATTTAGCGTTTCGTTTGCCATCTGTGTCTGTAATTATATCTTGTTGAAACCATTTAAAAATTCGACAGATACGCTTTGTTCAGGTTGTAATCATTGCAAAAAGTCTGAATCGCCAGAAATGAAAGAAAGATTAGAAGACTATACAAAATAATTACGAATATATTCTTGCTGTCTCTCTTATTATTACCTCGTGTGACATGGCCTTTAATAAGTGCTTAACCATTGAAATGGTACAAATATAATAATGACTCGCAATACAGAAAACGTTATTAAAGAGGACTACCATTTTCAAAATTTCCTGTTGTATCATGCCTCCAGGCCCCCTTGACGCTCGTTTTCTGCATTCTTAATGTTTCAACTTATAACGGACCCTAAAAAGATACTGCAAATGACCAATATTTGTTTTAACTAAAGGAATAACTTTGTTAATGTTATTGTGCAAGCTAGGCCACTTTGACAATGTTTGGACTAGGTTGAGTAAAACTGATTTACATGCAGGTTATGGCGTGCTATTTCAATCTGTCTGCTGTCTTTTCGTTTTAAGTGAATATTGTTTTATCTTGGCGTTACAGGTGCAAGTAATTTCTGTGTGGCATGTGGCCATGGCGGGCATGCGTATCACATGATGAATTGGTTTGAGACGATAGATGTCTGTCCCACGGGCTGTGGATGTCGGTGTCTCAAGGATGGCACATTTCTAGTCGATTGAGCCGAGAAAATGAAATGGAATAGGACATCGACCGTTTATCTCACGGATCGTGGATGATTGTGGAGGTTCCAAAACTAGGAGATTAACAAATGAAATGGAACAGGTTATTGATCGTTTGCCTCACGGATGTTGATCAAACGTCTCAAAGACGGTCTGTATTTAAACCAGGAGATTGATAAATGAAATGGAACAAGGCGTTGGATATTTGCCCCATGACTACTGAATTAAAGTATCTCAAAGACGGTAAATTTCCAGCTGATTGATAATAAAATGGAAGAAAAGATTGCTGATAAAATATCTCAAAGGCGGTCTTTTTCTAGTGAATTGTAAAAATGAAAGACATTTGTGGTTTCCCCTCGGCCCGTTGTGGATGTAAGTCTCTCAGACAGCGCATTGTGGAAACAGTGCCTAGTGGATTGACAAATAAAACTGGAACAAAACAATGTAGGTTAACTGTCTCAAAGGCGGTGTGTTACCAGTGGATTATCAAAATGAAAGGGAACATGACGTTGGCCGTTTGTCTCGTGGATTGTGGATAAAAGTATATCAAAGAAAGAACAATCCATGTAGATTGACAGAAAGACTTAGTCCCTTGAGTTGTGAGTGTCTCAAATATGGGACACTTGTCAGTAGATTAACGAAGTGAGATGGAACTTCGTGGAATTTCGTAGCGCAAAATTGGCCGTTTGTCTCACGGGTTGTGAATACAAGTTTATCAAAGACAGAACAATCCATGTAGATTGACAAAAGGACTTAGTCCCCTGTGTGGTGAGTGTCTCAGAGATGGCACACTTGTCAGTAGATTAACAAAATGAGGCGGAACTTCGTGGAATTTCGTGGCACAAAATTGGCTGTTTGTCTCACGGGTTGTGGGTACAAGTTTATCAAAGACTGAAAAATTTTTGACAGAAAGACTAAGTCCCTTATGTTGTGTGCGTTTCAAAGATGGCACATTCTCAGACCCCGTTTATATGGAGAGATGTTGCCTCGGGTGGATGAATGGGTAACCCGCCTTCCCGAGCTACCACGGGCGAACCAACTTTTCCTACATTTACTTTCAATTAATAATGCCGATAAAATACAATTATATACAAAAGATTTAGCAAATGATGTCTGTAAAATATGCTACCGAAGAGTACTTTGGACAAGTCAAACACAGTTCCAGAGAAACTATGAAGTCTCCTATAAATAATCAAACTGAGATGGCGAACTTTTAACTCGGTCAAACGGGGCAACTTTTTTTATCACTTGTAAAGTTGTCTCGGCAGGGAGTGTGACTCTTCTACCCGGGACAACTTTTCTCCATATAAACGGGACCTCGAAGATTGGATGAGAGAAAAATAGTTTTTCTATATATATATATATATATGTATTTACAGTGTAAATAGTCAAAATGTAAAAATAAAGATGCTGAATGTTATATTTGATAAAAGCTTGAATTAGAAATTTTTTATTGTTATAACAACCTAAAGCTTTGCAATTAATAAACTTGACCTCTGCCCGTATACGTTTGTTTGCCTTTCTTTGTATGTGTGAACGTTCTTCCAGATGATTGAAGATGATAGAAGAACAACAATCAACATACAAACACTCATGAAACCATAAAAATGTAACGGCGAAGATTCCAGTAAGTGTTTAAAGGTAGTTTTAGGATTTATGATAACATGGAGTAATTTCATGTCGCAGTGGAGGTAAAGTGCGTGCTCTAGTAACTGAAAGGATGTTTTTCAGCAAAGTATTTAGATAGACTGAAGTGACTGGCTGAAAACCGTGTTATAGTAAGGGAAAGGAAATTAAGATGATGGCGACAAACTTTTTAGTTAGCTTCTGAGCCAGTAAACATTATGAAAAATTCCACATGTCAAGGTAAATTACTGCCGGTTATTATTATCACTACTACTGTCGAGGTTTGTAGTATTTTGACATTTTGGATTACATGGTATCCAAAACGCCCCGTTTGAACTGCATCCAAAGATATTCTGCGCATGAGTAGTGCCCACAATTGTATTGTGTTGAAATTACTGGAATGACAAACAGAACCTTTCAGGAATTCTAAAAAGTATTTGGAATAAGTTTTGGCGCAACTTTAACTTTCTCAAATTATGAGGTGGCGCCAAAACATATTCTAAAAGAAAAAATTAAGTTTCAAAAGATTTCGTCTTGCTGTCCTAATATTTTCGGTTTAAAAACACTTCTGCCCTCAAATTAGACTTTAGTTAAAATTTACAGGGCTAGTTTGAATTGTTTATTTTTCCGCGCAAACGTAGTTGCAGTACCAGGAGTCTGGCACTACAACCAGTGACATCACACTTCAAGATGGCCACCTGCGGCTAAGCTCTTTGAGTGAACAGAACGGTCATAGCCTAAAGCAAAGGAAGATTAACATCCCTAAACAACACACAAAACTGATTAAAACGTCTACGAAATTTTATTTACGTGGATTAAGTTAAAGGTACAAATGTGTACTTTTGCTGCTGTCAGAATTTATTTTGTCGAAATAAGGCAATGTTCGGTTTGATAGTGAAATGTATATCAACAAGCGGTTTGAGTTTGGTATAACGCTGTGATAGACTGTAGTCGAAGATTTAGTCTATCTGTGGCTGTAGATAGATTTTTCTAAATTAAATCTAATTAAAACTGGATTTACACAGACCGAGAATTTTGTTAAGTGTACGTGTTTATGATTGTGCATATACATGTAGTGACTGCTCGCCAAACATCTCCAAACCTGTAAAGTGTAAACTTGTTAAAAAGCCTTCCTGCCTTGATACTTTTTACAAGACTGACCAGATGTATTCCTATAAATTGAGTAACTTTTCCTGAAAAAAGTTGTAATTATAAAATATTGTTTCATATTCACTAGTTAAAGTACATGTGCGTGTTTGTATCACTTATGTGAATCATGAATTAAGATCAAGGACAATACCAACTATCAATATTTATATTTAAAAATTTTACCTAATTTGTCATGAACTTCTTCATTCACCCGCAAACTTTTCAGATACTTGTTTTAAAAGTTAAAATTTCTTCGAGACATAAATGTGTCCCAAGGGTTGACCGTTGTTATAAAAGTAGGCCTCATAAATATAACTTCTAATGTATATCGACGCTTTAAGTTATCGGTGAGACATTTTTACGAAGGTTGATTTGATATAGAAAAACTATTGTTCGGACGTGTTGAAATTGTCTTCTCTACGATTGTTTTTCTAACTATGTTTTGGCGTAAACTGGCTAAAACATCTTTCATCATTTCGGCTTTTTACAATAAAACTGGTAATTAGTCACGGTTTTAATTCATAATATTTATGCCCAGTTGTTGAATAGTAAATACCTTAATAAAATTTTGTTTTGAAACTTTGCCGATGGCAATATGAAATTGAAGGAACTTCCGTTTTTGAGTATGGCTGTCAAATAAATACGACGCAGATGGGCAATATATGACTATTGTTCGTCTTTGTTGTTCCTTAAAAATTCACGGCGTTGTCGCTCTGGAAAAACTTTCCAATAAATCGACTCTTCATCGCTCGAGTTTGTGTTTATGTCATCCATATCGCTTTGAAGCATCTCCTCATCTGATAAGCTCGGAAGGTCTAGTCCAAGTTTCTCTCGATATAAAGCGGCAGTTTGCTCATACCCAGCTTTCTCCATCATCTTCGCAAGCAACAAAACCATTTCATCGCTTTTCGCTAGGTCTATGGGTAGCTGGCCTTCAGTTGTCATTACCGTTAAATCAGCACAAGAGTTGATCAAAAAGCGAACAACACTACATTTGTCAGCCGCCACAGCGAAATGAAGCGCAGTCCATCCGTTCGAATCTTTCAACTCCATACACGCTCCGTGATCCAAAAGCAACATCACAAGCGCTAGGTTTCCCTTCTCACAACTTTGCTGTAACGCATTCAAACCGAGTTTGTTCTTGTCATTCAGTCGAATACAATCTCCGCCGTATTTCAGTAAAATCTTTACTTTAGCCAAGTCCTCTTCTAATATAGATTCGTTGAAAACATCGCTTGATCTTGAAGAGCGTTGTTTCTGCTCTTTCAGTGTGGAATTGTTATTCATTTCCAGGCGAAACAAACGAATGTTGCCGTGGCACAAAAATCTTTTCGTTGCCCATGTTTTTGGCAGTGTGTTTAATAATCACAGCCAAACTGAGACGTGTCGGAAAACAAAAGATTGGACCTCTCCAGAATCCACCATCCCCCGCAGGGGGAATTGTTGTGTCGTAAACGTAATCTTTGCTCTTTGGTTCAACGACTCACAAATCCTTGACGCCCCCATGCCAAAATAGGAAAAACAATAATCTTCAGTTTCTTTCTAACTCTCTATTATCTTATAGTGAAGTATGTTTCCGAATTTTATTTACTTTTGACCTCAAAATTTAAATAAGTTAATAGCGAGATATTTGCATTTAGTTTGAACCGGAGCCAGCCCACGTTCTTTAATCTGATTTCCGATTGGCTGGAGAACAAAGTATCCATAAGTTTTTCACCTGTTATCAGCGTACTCTTGGGCAGGTGAAGCGTTAGCGTAAACTTGTTATCGACTTTTTTCAAAACAGATATAAATATAGGATATTACAGGGCCCGACAGGCGCTCGAAGATATAGTTTTTACTTACGAGTGGTAAATACAAAAGGGTCCGTTTATACAATAGAGAAAACAAGACGCGACTTACTTTATACGCAAGCTTGGGGACCGGGAAAGGGAAAAGAGCTTGGGAACGAGGTTGACCCTTTCACTTCCAAGGTGAGGCGCGTCGATACGAGAAGGCGCAAACGTGCATTAGCTGAGACCGGTTAATATTATAAAAAAAGATACCCATCCAAACAGGAAATCGTGAAAGAGATCCGTTTAGTGAAACTGCAAGGACGGGAAAAACTTAAGAAGGAAGACTGGTACGGGTACTATGCGCCGACTGATCGCTTTCCGGAACTGTAAACCCCATTTACACGACAGAAGAAAAAAAACCCGGCTAGGCAAGGATAGATTTCGGCAAGGGTAACATTTTATTCGGCATCCAGGCAAGGATGATTTCGACAGTGTAAACTGCGATTACCTTGCCGATGTCTTTCGGATTTCAGGACCACGTCCTTTTTCAAAAAAACTGTCGAGGTAAGGCAGTTTTAACCCCATCTACATTACAGAAAAACGTCTAGGCAAGGGTATAGGTTAAACTGCCTTGCCTTGACAATATTTTTGAAAAAGGACAACGTCCGGACGTTGTCCTAATACCCGAAAAGCATCGGCAAGATTATGTAATGGTAGTTTACACAGCCGAATTTATCCTTGCCTTGATGGAACAAATGTTTACTCTTGCCGAAATTTATCCTTGTCTTGCCATTCTTTTTCTATCGTGTTAATGGGGTTTTAAACCCCATTTACATTACAGAAAATAATAGCTAGGCAAGGATGAATATTGGCAAGGGTAGATAAAACTGCCTTGCCTTGACAGTTTTTTTGAAAAAGGACAACGTCCGGACGTTAGGCATCGGCGAGGTAAGCGCAGTTTACACAGCCGAATTCATCCTTGCCTTGATGGAATAAGATTTTACCCTTGCCGAAATGTACCCTTGCCTAGCCGGTTTTTTTCTGTCGTGTAAATGGAGTTTTACATTCAATCCTTTTTCAAGTTCGTACTTGGAATTGTACGCTAAATCGGCGACCAAACTACTCGTCCAAATGTGAATTGAAGACGGGTTTCTCGCCAATGC
The DNA here is from genome assembly GCA_027575125.1 of Umimayanthus parasiticus. Lineage (NCBI taxonomy): Eukaryota > Metazoa > Cnidaria > Anthozoa > Zoantharia > Parazoanthidae > Umimayanthus > Umimayanthus parasiticus. The sequence goes on along the minus strand of JAOBRH010262225.1, from coordinate 3,108 downwards.
GAGTTTCTTATCAAGCCTTTCCGACTGAATGGGCGTAAAAATTGAAGGATGATTTATGGACAGTATTTATATCGCCCCTTGCGGCATTCATATTGGACAAAAACAATTTTCCCGTCTCTAATATGCCAAGACCAATTTGAACTTGAGCCGTGAGCAAAGTTTTGACTGATTTGGCTTTCCCGAGTTGAACGTTTCTGTACTGTTTTCTCACGATTTGTGACATTTTCATTTAGTTGAGTTGTGATGTAATAGAGTGAAGTTCCATTGAAACCACTTTGGCCATCAGCAATAGCTACTAGTTTTGCAAAAAAATTGTCGGTGGGCCGCGGAAAGGGTTTGATTTGGAGCCAGCCTTCATGCGGCACAAAGGTCATCATTTCTCGGAGTAAGCATCACCCCTAGACCTCGGCCTACCTTTGCTTAGCTTTAACACACTCCATTCACAAAGGTAAAAATCAAAATAGCCCTTCTATGACTCCCGCCATTTGCCTGTTTTTGCTTGGTTTTCTGCAAACTTTACACCCGAAGAAGTAGAAAAAAATTCATTTTTCTGCTCTGTTCAGTTTTTATATTCCCATTTTAAACTACCGTAAAATTCCACTTTTAAGCCCCCCCGGTTTTAAGCCCCTCGGATATAAGCCCATCCATTTGCCAACGAATATATTATTCCGGATACGAGCCCACCCGGATATAAGCCCCTCGTTTATAAGCTCATGTACTGTATAAGTGTGTTCCTTTTGCTTTTCTTTTTAAACATCAAAGTTTTTAATAAATTGTACATAAAAGGAAACGGAAATAATTTCAAAACAATAACTTTTTAAAACCAGATTTTCGAGATAAAATCTGGCACAGTGTCAAGCCGTTATGCGCGAATACGTGATTTGGGTGGGGCGCGCGGAGTGTTCTGGGAAGGAGAAGACCAAGATGTCGGCGGAAGGAGAAGGGAATGAGGCTTCAGCTGAGCAACAGAAGGAGACTAAGCCTAAAGAAGGCCCAGCTATCGAGCTTAAACCCGATCAACCCAAACAGGAGTCTATGCGCAGTGTTGTACTGACGGGATATGGCGGGTATAACAAATTACAAGTGCAGAAATACGCCAAACCCAAGCCTGTACAAGGACAAGTTGTGGTGAAAGTTCACGCGTGGTGAGTCGAGTTTTCTTGCTTGTGTGCACGTGTGGGCGGGAATGTTTTGTCCCAATCAAGAAGTTAATAGATAAAACACGGAGTGTTCTTTGAGTGTATGTTTAAGTTTAGTACCTACTTTTGCTGTTATATCAGGAACAAAAACGGTCGTGTGTCTCAACCATTCCCTCAAATTATCACACTGGGTCGAATGGGAGGGGCAGAATTGCGGTTTGTCAATTGCACAATTAGAATATTAAAACTTTTATATAGCGAGGCAACTGTTGGTACAAATCTGGGACGAATTCTGATTTTCCCTCATATTGATATCAGATGATCAGGAGTTTTCCCAAATTTTATATATTTATTGTACGAATTCATGACAATTATACGAGAAATGTGTTTTGTTTTGTATGTCGCCCCGAGGGTGACAGTCAAAGTTCGCAGCTGCACGCAGTCACGATTTGACGCGAAGTACATTTCAATGCAAGAAGCAACAAGTCTCATTTTTTGAATGTTTATCACATCAGTGGCTTAAAACAGGGATTTGCACTGAGGCTTTCGTTGCAAAAATAAATTTTTTGGGAGGATTCGGCAACCAGAATACAGTTCAACAGATTGCTTTTTCATCAGACATGAATTGTTCCAAAAATGCCTTTGTTTTGATTTGATGTTTACAATACCCGTGAATTAGGCCAATATTACTATTGTCATTCAGATACTATGCGCCTATAGAGGCTGTTGAATAAGTCGCATAATTTTTGGTCTGAAGCAGGCGAACTTGAAATTTTTGGACTATCTCAGAACCTGGAGTTTGCTTTACCTGCCAGTCGAACAAATTGCTTTTGGGTGTGATTCATTGAAGCAATTCAACCGCACGTGCTCACAAGTTTTGTTTTGAAAATTTTTTAATTGTGTCGACTCGTGAATTATTAACTAATCGGATATTAACCTTTTTGCCTGACGTTACTAATGGATTTCTTAGCTCTGAAACACTTAACCGCTCAAATTAAAACTAATAAATTTTCTCAGGTTACCATTTTTCCATGATCATCAAATAATTACCAAATATATAAAATTATGTTTTGTGCACGTATTAAATTTATTTTCAAACCGTTAATGAATTGGGACTTTATTTGTAGAAAGTCATTTTAATGATGCATTAGTATTACACTGTTTTCATGATATTTGCAAATAACTAAAAAATAATTCTATTTTTGATCAGAAATTGTTCATTTTCAGAATACTGCATAACATAAAATCAAACGTTTTTTGAAGACTGTCAAGTATTACTTTCTCTCCAGGGACCTTTTTCTTGAGACAAAAAGAAAACAATTCTCTTTTACAGGCTCATGCAATCTCACATTTTACCCCAAACATAACAGGAGTTTATAATTGCAAATCTTGATAAAAAATTGTTTTCACTGAAGTCTTGCAGTTTCTTATAATGGTATTATTTTTGGTGTCATTTTCACTATTGAGTAATCTTGGGTTAAAGGGCAAAAATATGTGGTTACTCTGAATTACAGGTTTGGGCAGATCCTAAACAAATTTTAAAACCACTCACGAACTCTATTTTGAAGTGATTTATCCAACTATAATGGAATTTTTAAATATACACTCAACTTTGATGCAAGTTCCAGTTCTTTATTACAAATTGATTAAATGTTAATGACTGGGTAATGTCAAAAGTGGGGTTTGGTGTAGTCTAGTTATAATAAATGAAAAAAACAAACTAAAAAGTCCCAAAATGATGTACATGTAAGTGACTTTGCATACAGTATTAAGTTAAATTCTTCCAAAGTTTTGAAGAGAAAAGAATATTTTAATAATTTATGAACATGTGATGAATATATTGAGAACAAAAGGAAGAGCTGCCAAGCAGTTACATCATTTTTGCATGCTAGTCAGTAGTCGAGAGCTTCAATATATCCAAGTCCTGTAATATTTTAGAATGAACTATCAAATCCCCCCCCCCCCCCCC
>JAOBRH010258892.1:0-11628 GCA_027575125.1 Umimayanthus parasiticus | reverse complement strand
AAAGTTCTCCGTCCACACTAATACAAAAAAGTATCGTTTTCAAATTGTTCCACTCTGGAAAGCGTTTTCAAAAAGTTTCGTTTTCGTGGATCTTTTTATGCGGATACAAGCGTATTAGTGTGGACGGAAGGCGTATCCGTAACAATAAAGCTCCGTTTTCAAATTTATCCGGCATAGTGAGGGCGGGGCCTTAGCAGCTGTTACTTATTAGTTAACAGGTTTTTTAAAGTGATTCTGATATGACTCTTGAATGATATTCAAAGCATTGGAACTCACATTTAAGACTTCTTCCATCTAGTCCGTAGCCAAATTCCTATCAGATACATCAGCCATCTTACATCCCATCAGATACATCCCACCAAATCCCTACCCTTATTTGCCAAAATAGTTCACATGATAAAAAGTTATCGCTGATCGATTGCAGACGTTTTGCGATGACATTCCCACATCACCTGTTTGTATCTTTACAGCTTGTTTGCGATTGTCACATGTTACCTGGAGCAGACGGTAAAATGTATTCCCATCGAAGCAAACGACTTGCGTTGGCTCGCAAACATCCCTCCGCATATTAAACTGTTTGCGACGAATTATAGTTTTGGTGGGAAACAGGCTTAAAAAAGGCATAAACTAATTAACAATCGTGCCTAATTTGAAGACAAACAAACAACTAAGGCATTTTGAAAATCATGGGGTTCGTTGACCCCCTCCCCCCCTCCATCTCCCCAACCATACCTTGTTACAGGAGATTAAAAAAGCATCATCACAGCGTCCTCATAATTAGAATACGATTTTATTAACGCGGTTTGTTGGGATTTACGAGTCAAAGTTTTTTAATTGAAACCCTTAAGGTGTTTTAATTAACGCGAATTTTCAAAGACCGCGTTAATTAAGTGTTTATTTAATTTCCTGTAATAAATTATATGTTTGGGAGAAAGGCTTGACCGTTGAACGTTTAAAGGATAGAACATTGAAAGGTCTGAACCCAGGTGAGTCAGTGTTTGTGCTTGGTTGATTGTCCAGGTTGCTGGAGTTACTCTGAAGATGATTTCCACGCAGGTCGTCTAAACTTCATTCACAACCAACAACAATCCTTCTCAGGACCACACCAACCAGGACGATCAACCAGCCACAAGAACATAATCCATACTACCACATTTGCTTTCTGAGCTTAAACTGTAGTTCTAACTCTAACTTTAGCATAAGCTTATTTTTTCCAGTTTTATCTCATTCCTCACAACTTGTAGTTGTGCATAAACACTATAATGCAGTTGCAGAGACTCTCGTGTTTCCCGGCCGAACGTTCGACTGATATTTTCTTAATAAAATCAAGCTTGTCCCTATGTTCTCTTAAGGGGAAGCTATCCTTGAATTTTGCTGGTGATTAGAAGGAAGGAGTGAGATTAGAATAGAAACCTTAGAACAGTTTTAACTAGTTGCAGGTCACTGAAACTCTTGAAAATTGTCTTTACAATTGATAATAAATTGAATTGAATTGAAAAAAAAAGGTTTAAAGAAGGGAAAAAAAGTTTTAGAACTCTGTAAACACTGCTTCTAAGAGAGAAATCGCCACTCCTTGGATAACATACCATCTGGCGTTCTTCCATTAAATATTAACTCCCAAAAATAATTTCAAACTTATATAAAATCCATAAATACCCTGAAAGTTCCTTCTCTAACAACCCTTTCTCCTTCCATCTCATCTTCATAAAATTTTAAAATGTTTTTGAAGCTTCATCAACTATGGTACAATGCCGTTTTGATTCAAAATTTTGATATTATAAATTGAAACCGAGATATCGGAATAATATGATGGTATTGTGCGAAAATTCGATAAAAGGTGAGCTCTTCTACAACTGTAATATCGTCATAGCCAGCCTTTAACCCTATTTTGCCTGGGGGGTGAGGGTGGGGGCTTTTGATGCCGCGCCAACTTTGAATAGTTTGCAATTTCAGACAATTTAAGATAATCCTTCCATATCATAGGATTTTTCCTCAAATTTATCTGGCAGTTTGATGATGTGGTAGAATTTTGGTTATGGGGTCTGATGTTGCCATGGCAACAGTATTTTGAAGGGCATGTTTTAGCTGAAATTTGAATTGGTTGTTTACTTTTTACATTAAATTGGATTGTGATGCTTGGGATCGAGTATTTTGGTAACCTTGAAGTTGAACACCATTGTTTTGAAAAAGATGCTATCTGAGATTTTTTCAGTCGATCTGTGGCGTCGACGTTGACGTCATGTAAATTTAGGTGCAAACTGGTGTATGACGTCATAACAGTTTATTTTTGACTTTCCGAATTTTATCTGTTCCAATTTTTTGTTTATTTGGTATATTTTAGACCCTATCTACTGAAATAACTTAGAAAATATACACAAAATTGACTACAATTGGCATTAAACGAAAGCTACTTCCCCCACTTCTCGTTTTCTATGTTTCTATTCTATGTTTCACTGCAAAACAAGACATTCATATTATTTGAATGGGCTAAAATCCAAGTTTATTGTTTGACGTATTGATCAGGTGCTTTTAATCATGAGTTTTTGTCTGTGATGGCCTTCTGTACAAAAATTAAGAAGAAAATACTAAAAAAGACTAATTTTTGGCAAAATGATGTCATTATGACGTCATCATGACGTCATAATGGCGTCTTTTCTATTATAATTAATTTGTTAATAATATCCTACCTTACCTCCAAGTTTCACGACAATCGCGTCAATACTTTCGGATTTATGTAGGGGGGAGAGTTTGAACCCCCCCCAGGCCCAGGAACTCCAAAAAAGCCCAGGTGGAAAAGGGTTAATAACCCTCGGACGACCAAGCTATTTATCGTAACAAATTATTTCAAGGGGGGGAGGGAGAGTCATTTGCTCCCCCTCTATAGTTTTCCAAACGGTTGCACGTAAGATATCAAGCTTTGGCATGTAAGCAGATTTTGGTTAGTTAATTACGTTGTATAACAACAATCAAGTTTTAATTAACCCTCGGAAGACCAAGCTATTTACTATAACACATTAACCTGGGGGGGGAGGTTATTTGGATCCCCATAGATTTTCCAAATGGTTGCACATAAAAGATCACGCGGTTGCATGCAAGCAGCTATGGGTTAGCTAATTACTTTCCATAACAACAATCAAGTTTTAATTAAGAACTGTTGCTATGGCAGCAGTCGTTTCGGAACATGTCCGCCATCTTGGCTGCCATCTTGGCTGCCATCTTGGATTTTTCAAAGTTTTATTTTGCGCAAAAACCGCAGCAAGCTTTACAAAATTAGTAGAAAACATGTGTTCGCAGCTGCAAATTGGAATATAATTAAGAATAGAGTCTAAAAGAAGAAATTACAACAAATTTTCCCAAACATTTACAGTTTTCTATTTCAAACTTTAATTTGCATAATTAATTAAACATAAATTATACGCGATGACGTCATTCAATTAACATCAAAGGATGCGGTCATTATCAGACTACAGGTACTAAAAGTATCATTTTGATTGCTTGAAAGCTTCAAATTTTAGGCCAGAAAAATCTATGGGGTGTCCATTTGACCCCACACCCCCCTTGGACGTTCGGGGGTTAAGAATTGTTGCTAACTGTCGTCCGGCATCTTGGATTTTTCACAATTTTTATTTTTTACCAAAAATGCAGCAGTTTTTTTCAAACTAGTAGAAAATATGTATTTACAGCCTTAAATACGAATATAATTAAGAATAGAGTGGAGAAATTAAGAAATGAAACCAAATTTTGTCAAAAAGTTACAGTTTTCGTTTTCAAACTTTAATTTGCATAAATAATTTATGCATAAGCTGTAAGTGCCGACGTCATCCGTTTAACTTCAAAAGATATGTTCATAATTGGACTACAGGTACTGAAATTTTCATTTTGATTGCTGCACAGCTTCAATTTTTAGGTCGGAAAAACCTATGGGGTGTTCATTTGAGCCCCCCGCCCACTTAGACGTTCGAAGGTTAATTGATTACCTTACCTCTCCCAGCAATGCAGCAACGGCCTGGCTACCAACGGTATGGTAATTGACAGTGTGTCCATACACTAGAACAAATGTATTTAACTATACTCAGTTTTTATAAGAACGTTTTATATGAATCGAACGTGAGACAAAAAATGCCCAAAATTTGGGAACATACTAAGAACACACCCGAGGCCAAGGAAAGGCGAAACATTCTATTTTGAATACTGCACAAAATCGTAAAAATAGTTTGTTTCACGGCTTATATAATGTTCGTCAGTGTAACATCGCCGATAGTGGTGTGCATGTACAACTTTGCTTTTACATCTTTTTTATTTTATTGTTATTTTGCTTTTTTTTCGGCGAGAGTAGTGGCTCTCGCCGGAAATAAAGCGGATTTGTCCTTCCGGTTGGTTTGTGCGAATGGAAAATAACAAATGTCCACCTGATACTAACAATTAAGTTTAAGAACATTTGGGACTGAAATCTCCGAGATGCTTTTATTAAAATAACATTCAGCCGCAGCCCAAAAATTAGACATTTTTATAACAAAGAGTGTATGCTATTAGTCCTGGAACCAAGATCCGCTGAAGGCTTTTGCTGCCCAACAGTATCCCCAATAATTTGACAATAGTAATAGAAAATTATTTACTCAGTTTGTAGCAGCACTTCGGGGTTTGTACTGATTCTGGTTACTATGTAATGGAAAAAGAAAAAGTTTCTAGTGCAGCAAGCCATTTCGTGACTTTGAAATTGCGGGAGTGAGAATGAGGAGGGTGGTAACGGGTGCTTATCGGAGATAGGGCACTTAGTTAAAAATGAACACTGGTTGCGGATCGCTTATTTAAAGTCAAAGATTTCGGAACTTTCATGGTTGCCTCAATATTACTAGTAGAGACTGTTTTACTCCTGCAACTTGCAGAATAACTTTGTGTGGGCATCAGAAGCAGAAACCGTCAACTTACCAAAGGGAAGAGTGGTATTGTCTTCTTTAACTCTCAAGTCTCTTCCTTCGTCCTGCCAACAAAAATGACAATATGAAATTTAAACCGAGTGAAACATAGTGATGTTATCCAACGCCTTTGTGAATAACACCAGGTGACACCAATTGGCATGGAAAGGACAATACCGCGAATTTCTGGTACCTTTTCACTCAACTTTAACAATTAGTTTTCCATTTTCCTTGGGTTTTACCTCCTTCCTAACATTCTTCTTGTCTTCACATCTTCACTTCACTGCTTCTCTCTTCCTTTTCCAATAAAAAAGGTAGAGCGACCTTATTTAACGAGGGTAACACGTGACAGTAAGTAACTGATAAACTTGTGGCCCTCGGTGCACACTTTACACCCTTCCTTTGTCAGTTCTCCGTTTTACGGGTATATAAAGTTAAAGCTGCACGGATCAGAAGAAAGTCGAAGCAGACGTTGGAGTTACCGAGGATCGAACCAGTAATCTCTAGCTTCGAAGGCCGCGCACTAACCAACTGAGCTACGCCTGCTCCTACAATATTATTTCCTTTATTTTTCGTACGTTCCTAGCTTCCGCTCCTTCTCAATTGCAATTCCAATCCTCCGATGCCTTACATGTACTTTTTATTGATTTCATTTCCATTTCATCCCATCTCATCTCCTTTTTTCCCTTTCCTTTTCTGTTCCTTTTCCCTCCCTTTCCTGTTCTCTTCTTGTTGTCTCGTTTTCTCTGTCCTTACCTCTATTTTGTTATATCAGTTTTCTCTTTATGTCCTTCCTCACTACCTAAGTGTTCACATCTTACTTACCTCATAATCACTGTCTTCCGAATTATTTCCCTCGGAGGACAGTGAAGAACGGCTGTCTCTAATTGCATCACCCCTCTCTGTAGGTGAGCACGCGCACTCCTGATCACTGCTTCTCATCAACTGCGACCACAGACTATCCGCTTTCTCTTGCAGTGGTGGAATGTGTTCATCCGGGGACTTGGTTTCTTTTGAGTATTTTATTTCTAGTTTCCTTCGAAAAACGGCGATATTCTGAATCTGAAGTTGCGCAACCCGGTTAACTATTTTTGTCGAGAGATAACCTGGAAACAAATTAAAATTACACTTAATAACAATAGACAATAGTTCACAATATTTAGAATTCCAAGTAAACTCCCTGGAAATGCATTTGAGGTCGACTTAAAATGTACTTGAGCAAAATCCCGTTGACACTCGGAAAAGCACGTGCCACTCTGTGATTAACCCATCAATCACTTTTCTCGCGACAAACAAACAAGGTTGACTTGGCTGTGTTCTGTTATGTTAACCCTCGGACGACCAAGCTATTTACAGTAGCAAATTAACCAAAAAGGGGGGAGGTTCATTCGGACCCCTCATTCGTTTTCCAAATGTTTGCGCATATAAGATGCAAGCAGCTTTAAGTTAGCTAACTACTTTCCATAACAACAATCAACTTTTAATTAAGAACTGTTGCTATGGCAGCCGTCGTTTCACAACATGTCTGCCATCTTGGATTTTTTCAGAAATTTTATTTTCCGCAAACCTGCAGCAAAATTTACTAAAATTGGTAGAAAACATGTGTTTGTAGCCTCAAATAGGAATAAACATTTACAGTTTCTATTTCGAACTTTAATTTGAATAATTAATTACGCATAAATTATAAGTGATGACGCCGTCATCCAATTAACGTCAAAAGATGCGCTCGTTATCAGACTACAGGTGTTGAAAGTTTCATTTTGATCCGAAAAACCTATGGGAGGTCCATTTGATCCCCCCTCCCCCACCACCCCTTTGGACGTTCCAGGGTTAAGTATTGTCTAAGTGCGTGCTCAAGTGTGGTTTCAACTGCAATCAAGGTGCACTTCGGCTTCTTTACTACTGACATGATCTCGCAAGCCTAGTTTCCATATGACCACTCACGATGGCCGACGATCACTGTCAATTTCTTACACGTGTTTCCATTAAATCGCAGAAGTTAACGCTCAGTGGGTTCCAGCACAGTTCACGGCTCTTTTATGAGCCAACGGTATTATGGTCAGCTGTAATCTATATGACGCATGCGTGGTAGCGAAGCGTTTACTTGACAACATATTGGACGAATAAAGCGTTTTTCTGCTACAAGCGCTTTATTTATTTTATTTACCTGTACAGCCTACCCTTCATGACTGAAGATTAATGGCTGCCCTTTATAGGGGAGAAGGGGTGACAGTCCGCAACACCGGCATTAGCCTACTCTTATCGACAAGTGTGCGGGTTCTTTTAAGTCCACCGATAGAACGTCGAGAGACTAGACCAACGGCTTAACGTCCCTGTCCACGGACGGTGTGGCGAAAGAAGGTCTCCTAAAGTTCAACCCTCGACCAGGCCGGGGATTGAACCCGGGACCTCATGGATGGCAGTCAGAGATCTTACCGAGTTTCTTCCGATTGCTTTAGTTAACAAAGGTGATATAAGAAATGAAAAAGAACTCATCGCTATTGGGTTTCGATTTTTTCCATTTCAATGTCAGGACTTTGAACTGCTGTGTAGAATGTTTGAGTTCAAGATCAATGCAAAAAAAGGACGTTTTGACACCGAGTTGAACATAAACAAAATATGCTAATAGATGCATTGTGGGATAGGTTTTGATCGATCGCTCGATCGCTGAAATGTGTTTCCATATAGTCGTTAACGATCGCTCATGGTTGCTCACGATCGCTGACGATTGCACGATCACTGAAAAATGTTTCCAAATATACGGTGTCGATCGCTGACAGCATTTTCATCGATCCGGCATTCGTGAGTGATCATATAGAAACTAGGCAAAAGCAACCAAGTTGAACTCAAGCGCACTTGAGAGCAACAATTTTTCTAGTTCACACTACTAGTATATATCAAGTACACTTCAAGTGCACTCATGGTCTCTGGTGTGAACCCATATAATATCTCAAGAGGGGAGTGGAGGGGGACTAACAGCTTGCATTCTCCCTCAGATCTTGCAAATGAAAACATTACATACAATATTTTGCTTCATTACAAGGTTACACAATTTGGGCTTTGTTATTAATGAATTAGAAACAGTAAGTATTAATCACTTCTTTAAATATAAACCTTAAAACAGTGAAAAAGCTGTATCCATTAAAAATTTTGCGACTCTAAAAGATATCAGTTTTTTAAAGGATATTTTTATCCTGTGTTAACGTTAGGTTTGGCCAAGAGTTCTGTTTACTATCATGAGGTAGATTTCATGCTGACGTTGGTGACAATGGTATTCAGACTGAACCGTCGAGACAAAACATAGTGAGCGGTGTGTCTTGCAAGTTTAATAGGACGACTTGATAATAAAAATCTTTAATAAGGAAACTTTAATTTGTCACTGAGGTGCTTCACAAAGGGCCTACAAATAAAGATTAAACACTAATGCACATAGAATAACAAATAAATGGATAAAAATAAAAGAATATAAGCGATGTGTTTAATTTTAAGAAAAATTTAAAAAGTAAAAATCTAAGTTGAACATTTAGAAAATAGATTCCTGTCAAAAGTTTTTAATGTGGGGGCATATTTTATTTAAACCAGGCTTGGCTATTCCAGTCTTTGATAGCTTCGTAGACGTGCGTTGTTTTCAACAGCTACGTTCAACCTTCGGTAGCCCTAATGTCTTCTAATTTCGGGTGTTATAACTATGAAATATATTGCCGTGGGTATGGGTCGACTTACCTTTAACATCCAACTGTTGAATGATTGACACTTGACAGGAGGCTGGGTCCGAGCCTAGCTCTTTTACCACAATTCCGTTCAGCAGCATCTCGGCTCTAAAGAATCAGTCGAATGAATAACAACATGGAACATCTCTATAGCACAGTAAACGTAAAAGAGAAAATTCCGATGCGTTCTTTACAAATACAATCTAAAAATTACGCGATTAAACCTGCAAATGTTCTAAGAATGAAGACGAATTTAGAAGATTTCACGAATTCTGGAGATGAAGATTTCTTGAGCGTCTTCTAAAAACTGGATTTTAAAACTAATTACAGTTCGTTGCTCGATCGAATGTTATATATGTTTGGGCTGCCGCCAACAACTGACGAAGTCTTTCTATGGAGAAGAAGCTTCCTCATAGACACAATGGTAACATCAACGTTTTCAAAAGAAACCCATAAGAGTAATAACAAGTATGGGCGTGGTTCCATCTTCAGTCCTTAAATTTTACCGCAAGACACGAACGTGCCTGTTTCGTATGTTTAGATACTGATACGGAAGTAATGCTTTTCTATTTTTTCAGTTGTAAGAACTGTGGCGAAAAAATAAAAAGAAGCACCAAATAACAAGAAGTTCCGTGTGCTTTCTAATGAGAACACACTGATAGATCATATCCCTAAAAGTGTCTAAGGATTACCATTTTGACTTTAAGTGCTTCTTTTTTTCAATCCGACATCCCAAGCGTTACCACAATCCGCAAATTGAATCCCCAAAGTTAGAGCGAATAATCCCCGTCTGGTCCAGTATGGGAGTTCCCCCCTCTCGCCCCCTCAAACTCGGGCTCTTTCCGTCATAGTTGATTTATGCCGCGAAATTAAACGACTAGAGGGATCAGAATCTCCACTCTCCTAAAACTATTATCATCACTATTATTGTTTTTTTTAAATTCTTGTGTTTTTTCTTGTTGTTTTGTTAAAGAAAGTTACCTGACGTATCCTTTCGTTTCTGGACACGCCGGATGTTCAACCTGAAGAGGAGAAGAAATTACACTATTGGTTAGAAAGAGTGAACTAGAGGAGCCCTCCATCTGTGGGGTCCGGCGCGCTCGTGCACTATTTCCCGTCTAAAGTCACTAAATGCTCGCGACACTGACCGGGTATAAGCATTAGCAGGACCAAGAATAGTCAGCCTTATTCGCACAAAGTCCCCCCTCCCTCTCCCCGCCGCCTTATAAAATCTGTAGTTTGGGGGAAATGAAGTGACACTTGGCACAAACAATGTTACGGTGAAGATGTACTTTGTAAAGTGTCTATAAGTGGTTACGTAATGATGACGTCATCATGATGTCTTAAACTCATCTTTTTTTAAATTACCCACAAATCAAGACAATCTTTGTATGCTATTTCAGCTTAGTATTTTCACATGTACAAATGCATTCAACATATTTAATTTGCTATTTAGAATCTAATTTATCGCAAAAAAAAGCAATCACTTAGCCAGTAATTAGCATTGCCATGCAAATTTTATGCATTGTTGCAAAAATGGGAAAAACAGAATTGCAAAACCTTGTTGCCCTAGCAAGAGCCTGCCAGCACTGACACATCATACTACATATCAAAATGCTCACCATAAAAATTTAGAAAAATGTTGCCAATTTTGGTTCCTGGATCTTTCACCATTGTAGAGAAAATTAAAGAAGAACAGCTGGGGAGGGCACTTTATTGTCCCTCGCACCCCCCACCCCCACCCCCAAGCCTGGATAGGGATAGGACAAAGGCTTATTTGTGAAAGATCCAAACATTTCGTATAAATGGTACACACTTTGGTTACTTTCCATTTATCCCGTCTGGCATAATTGAGAAACTGAACAACACTGATCCATAAAAGGGTTCATTTTGGCAAGAACCAGTTTTGAGAACTCGTGCGTTCTATTTAAGAACTGACTGGCTGCAGCGGCTGTACCGGCAAAGGGAAAGCGACCTTAGTTCATGCAGGTCTTGCACAAAGCCACTGCTATGATTTGTTACGTTAGAATAACACAACATTCCGTGTACAATGGAAGTAAATAGCCTCACACGTTACTATTTCATGCAGTTGAGTTCTAACTCAACATTTTTCGCTCATATGTGCTTAGAATAAAAATTGCTATTCTCTTTGAATATCCACAGTTCCAGTCTGTGATTTCAGGCATTCACACGCTACGATTTTTGCGACACCGCACAATATTTTAAGACATCATTTTTTGTTCGCATCTGGATTTCGTAGAGTTCCCCACACTGTCAAACTGTACGACCTCGTCCAAATTTAAACGGATCTCGGAAACTTTTTCATTCAATTATATGGCAACCTACCGATTGAAAGATCACTCCATATACACCTGTCGATCTATTTAAAACTCTAATTGCTTCCACGGCGCATAAATCACGTGGTGTGGACATCCACGTGGGTTTGAACTGTATTCTGATCACCTGCAATGCGGTAAAATAGTTGCAACATTTTTGATCGCATACATCTGACATTTTTAAGTGAACTTGCTAATGATAAAAGTAAATTAACGACGTTAAACGCGTAACAAAAACATCTTAAAAGGTCAAAACATGAAGTTTCTAGTGATCAACCTAACCATCTATCTCAATCACATTAGAGAAACAATTAAACATCAGACTTCAACTGATAAGTTAACCCTCGAACGTCAAGGGAGGGGGGTTAAATAACCGAAAATTTGAAGCTTTCAGGTAATCTTAATGAAACTTTCAGTACCTGTAGTCCAATAGTGACCACATCATTTGACTTTAATTGGATGACATCATTTCTTATAATTTATGCAAATTTAATCATGCAAATTAAAGTTTGAAACTGAAAACTGCAACTTTTTTGACAAAATTTGTTCTAGTTTCTTCTTTTCTACTAATCTCTGTAAAATTTGCAAAATAAAATATTTGAAAAATCCAAGATTGCGGCCATGATAACGGAAATGTTGTGAAACGACTGTTGCCATAACAACAGT
>JAOBRH010256670.1:0-11633 GCA_027575125.1 Umimayanthus parasiticus | reverse complement strand
TCCGGTTTTGAAAAGGTGATCGAGAGCTAGAGGTCCGTACGGCTACTTACGGACCTGGAATTGACCAATCACAGCACAGGAAATCAGTCAGCCATATAATAAAGAACTGTATTGGTATTTATTTATTTTATTTATTCCATTTGCCACAACATACAATGAATGAGATGCCAAGAAAACAAAAAAGGAAAAAATAGGGGAGTGGTGAGGGGACCTCAGAAACCACCTAGCTTGTACAAGGAGAAAATAGAGCCATTTCTTTACAAAAATTAATGTGTATAATACATTATGAATAATTATGGTAGTTTCAAAATATCCATACATTGTAGCTCTCCTACAAATGGCATTGAAATTTTATTCCTCTCTTCTCTCCCCATGTATTTGGAAATTCTGGAATTCTCTCACCCTTCCATGCATTTTGAAATACAAGTAAAGACATGTCTATAATATTATCCCTCCCATTCAGATTTTCAATTTTTCCCCATGGCCAATACCTCTGGAATTTTGTACTTTCATTTTGGATTTCCCAGAAATGACGTTTACATGTATGCAGTCATGATCAAGTGATCAAATTGAATAATCAGCATGCAGGTATGATAGATTCTCTTACAAAATGACACCAGTAACTGTGCAATTGAAGAAAATAAAATTAATAATTAACTGTGGTAATGTGGGGTTTCCGTTTCCTGTAAGATTGAGAAAGGGGCTAGCTACATTGTAGATGTGTGCCAATCTGCAAACCCCTTCACTCCCTAAGTGCCTACAGAAATATGTATAATCAGGTAATAATTATGTTGCAACAAAAATGGCATTGCCATTTTGAACTATGCATCAGTACTACCAATAGTAGTATATGTACTGTAGCTTTTACTTACAGAAACAAGATAGTGAAGATTTTGCACATAGGACTTCTCTGTTTCCAGTAGGTTTTGCAGAACGTGCCTTCTTACATCATGCTGAAGAGATGGAAAACATTTATTAATTAAAATGATCTGAAGCCTTTATTAAAATCCAGTTTAATTTCAAAGTACTAAATTAGCCTGACAGACCTTCATAGACTCTTGTTGTCCACTGATATATATAGTATATATATATTTTTTCCTTATCTAGTGCCCTTGTATTGTTTGTTTTTATTATTATTATTTTTCTTCTGCTTGCTCCTTCTTTTTTCTTCTTTTTTTCTTTCTTGTACCGAATTAAACTAGTTTAATTTCTTCAATCACTGGAAACCTGGCTCGTTTAACCCCTATGGTTATTTCAGGTAGTCAGCACCCACTTAAAGTCGACTACAGCATTCTTAAATATATTGTACATTTATGGGTGAATAAAATACTTGTTGTTGTTGTTGTTGTATCTAGATCTGTCATGAGAGCACCTTTGCCTCAATGCAATATAAAGCATGAATAAGAATAAGTATAAAGTAAGTAAGTACTGTATGTGTATTTAAAAAAACTATTATTTAACTGAAGACTAATGCTTTAGTTACATGTATATATTTTTCTAGATATAATTTATTTGCAGCTTGGAGCTTGAATCAGTATAATTATCCAGTCCAATCATATTTGAAAATAGTAAAAAGAACATAACCTTGCACAGAGGTATCAGTTTGAGATACTGTAACTTAAAATTTTGAACAATCAGTTATGTACTTGAGCTGCTTGTTAAATTAACCCTATTTTTGGCTTTCCTGGGACTGAGGGGGTGGTGGGGGGACGCATTACATCACCCCCCTGAATAATCTTAATCTATAAAAGCTATGTGATGAAAGTAATGACAGTGATAACAATAGTTCTCCAAAAACTATAATGAGTTTAACAAACTTAAGTTCTGTCGGGGTTCATACGGTCATGGAAAGTCATGTAATTTGAAAATTCATTTTCCAGGCCTGGAAAAGTCCTGGATTTTAGGGAAAATGGCCGAGGTCATGGAATTTCATTTTTTTGGTCCAGCGATTTCGTGCTGTTTGAAAACTGGAAAAAGTCTTCTAGTCACCGAGCAAAAATGTGTCCCAAAAGGCTGGGGTTTTTACATTTCTGAGTCATGGAAAATTAAAATTGGTCATGAAAAAGTCATGGAAAAGTCATTGAATTTTATTACCCAATTTCTGTATGAACCCTGTCTACCAAAGAAATTGCTGTAATGGTGTCATGATGATAAAATACATGTAGAAAGTTTACTTTTTTATATAGTTTCTCTGTATTTTCTTTTTAAATACCACCTTGGGCAGCCAATTACCACAGCATGTATGTCGTACAGACAAAAATAACAATTCAATAAAAAATCAACAATGTTTGAAGTTAGTATTTTATGTAATTGATGGGGGTAGGGGAGAAATTTTCTTTATCAAAATACTGCATGTATTTATACATTTCTATTGGACTTTTGAATAAAATTAATATTAACTAAAATAGCTCAAGTGAAGAGATTAGCATCTAAAGTTCAATTAATGATCATGACAACCATTTGCCATTGTGGATATTAAATTTGCTGCAGCACTGAAATTGCACAATTAAGTGACAATGACATTATAAAACACCTGAGTTAATTGATCTGAGTAAACTTTTGCCATGCATCTAGAAGTAACTGACATTATTAGATTCACACATTTCAAGTCTTAAACCAAAGAAAATGGCAAGAAACAGTAAATGACCAAATTTGGCAAAAACTGCCATTCAGAATGTTATTGCCATGGCAAACACATCACCCAAACACAAAAATCAACTGTAACATGTTATGCAACAAATTTGAGAAAGGTCTAAAAGTTTTGGATTGATTACCATCAATAATCTATTAAAGTTACAAACCTTCAAAGTTGATGGTGGTGTGAAATGCCTCCCCCCTCTAGTTCTTCATGGTCTGAATAGTGTTTTAACTACCTGTAATTTCTGACCAAGTTACCTTGAACTCTCACAAAATCAAAGAATTTCCATTTTCCAGGAAGTTTTAACTTAATAGGAGTCAATATATGCTCAATACTCACATGTTTTGGTTTTGAAGGCTTGGCTTCCTGATGGCCAGTTGCTGGAGGACGTTTTTCTTCTAATGGTGACACGGGTTTTATATTAGTCTGGAGCACACGTTTCCTGTCCATTGATTGCTTCGAAATTGGCTCTGTTGCTATAACCTGAGGAGTTTCCAGAATGGGGTCCATAGCAGCAAGTTTAGCCAACTTAAGCTGTGCCTTTTCAGCACTAAAAGTGTTTGAAAATTTCTGTTTCCGTGTTTGAGATGGTGTTGTGGGAGCAGACTTTATTTTTCTTGTTGCTTTAGGGTAAGCTCCTGCTTCATAGCATTCATCAGGGCTGATTTCAATAGCTGAATCATCCTTCGACTGCCCATCAGGTTGAATTTCTTTGGGATATAAATGTTGTCCATCAGATTGGTTACCAGAGTTCACCCTTCTTGCAAGCTTTGCTGCTTCATCTTTCAGTTTTTCACTTGTGAGATTGGGTTCACTATTGCTGTTGCGA
This sequence comes from Umimayanthus parasiticus, assembly GCA_027575125.1. Taxonomy (NCBI): domain Eukaryota; kingdom Metazoa; phylum Cnidaria; class Anthozoa; order Zoantharia; family Parazoanthidae; genus Umimayanthus; species Umimayanthus parasiticus. Next base: position 8,166 of record JAOBRH010256670.1, on the reverse strand, counting down.
TAAACCTTTAGCTCGGCATCTGCCACAGCCTCTGTGATCAGTTGAGTTGATCCATTTGATTGACCACTGGGATCACTGTGAGACCGCCAAGCTTCAGAAGCTTTCCCATTCCCAATAATCTCCTGTGTTGTAAGATGACCTCCAATTTGAGGGAGTTCAGGCATAGATATTTGTCCCTGCTCACTGAATCCACTGCTTGTCACAGAGTACGTGTCCAAACTCAACTGACTATTACTTGTTGAATCGGCTAGTACTATGTCTGTGGGACTACCACAGCTTATTGCATCTGCATCTTTATTCTCAAAGTATGTAGACTTGATTGAATCATCATGATCATCGTAAGTCACACCTTCGTGTTCACTGAGACTTAAATCATCAAAAGTTGAAGACTTTCTTAGTGACGATTCCTCGTCATACTCATCAGAAATTGTTTGTATCTGGAGGTTTCTTTCATTCATATACTTGTCAGTCTTCTCATATGATGGTCGCTTTGTATTTTGTATGGACAAAAGAGCTTCATTACTAGGCTCAGACTTAGTGAGTATTGGTAGGCTTCGTCTTCTTTGATGTTGCATTACAGGAGAGGGAGCCAGTGCACCAATTTTAAATGGGGGCGCACTTTCACTATAGACATCATCAGAAAATGGTTTCCTTGTTGCTTTTTGTCTACTCTTGTCTTTTGACTCACCTGAAATATGCAGTTGAAGCAAAATCATTTGACTCAATATCAACCTAAACAAATTCATAACATTCGGTTCTGTCTGCCCAACAAATATTTGTAGGATGCAAAACACGGTATCAGGTTGTATTATAATAAAAATTGTAATGTTCTCAAAGCATATCTAGAAGACCACAATGCGTACTATAGGATTTTATCTTGCAAGTTACTCTATATATAATTAGTTTAGCATATCTTATTTATTAATATGGCATGAGAATTTTATCAAAATTGATATAAACTGAAATTTTCAGTAATAGAAGACAACTACATGTAAGCTAATGTCTACCTATAAAATTAATGAATAAAAGAAAATAATCTCAAACTTTAGTATACATGTATTGTATTTGTACATGTATGTAAGTTGTATACAGTGGCATAAAATTCTGACTCAGAATGAAAAGTTTGTCAAAGATACTCACAAAATTCTCAAGGTTAAAACGGAGTTGCTTAATGGGGAAATTAGTGTAAGTACATTAAGTTCAAAGTCAAGGTGAGGAAACTGAATTTTTCTTAGAAGCTGCGAAAACAAAAACCAAAAATAAAATTCATGTCTATAAATAGACAAGTTGGCAGCCCACTCAAAAATGAAATCTGCATAATTATGGTCTCATGAAAAATCTTTGACAATAAATTAAACAGAGCTTTGATCATCGTCCTTTATTGCTAACAATAGCTTTGACTGATTTCCAGGTAATTTTTTTAATTTGTAAAGGTATTTAGAGCTATAAAGAGTTAAAACTAAAGTTGGTCCTTAGTGAGAGAACAAACAATATTTTTCCTTTTCTAGTTATCTTTGCAATGACCCATCCATGTTTATCAGTTATTATAAAGCGTAGAAACTTCCTGTGACTCCCTGTAAATCATTTATGTGATACTGTAGGCTCTAATACCAGTAATCAGTTTTTCTAGCATTTATGCAAAAACACAAGTGATGTTGAATTTATAATTTTATATTCAGGGTGACACAAATTAAATAACTTATAGACTTTCCATTAGCAAAAGCTGTTGTTTTGTAAACTCAATTTCTACATGTTCATTTTTGTGTCCACAAGAGTATTTGTTTTCACAGCAATTGATATTTTCTTAAAAATTGAAATGGTATATTTTATAAACAAAAAGATAGGATAACTATTTTATAGCCAACAATACTGATTATCAATTTTGGTTCTACCTGTACTTCATCATTTACTCAATGTTTACATAATAAATAATCAGAAAACTGAATTAATATAAAATAAGGTAAAGAGTGAAAAACAAATCTATGTTCAAATCAGATTTTGCCTAAACACAGAGTGATGTGATGGAGTACTTAAACATGGAAATATAATAAGATGAATATGAAAATAAAATAAAAAATAACTAAATTAGAAATAACAGGAAAAAAGAAATGACAAGTAATGGAATAATACAGGTACTTTGAAATTTCTTCTGACCAGTAATAAACATACAAAGATGCTGATAATACACCTTTTAAATTCATCTATAATTACATTTTCGATATTTTATTTTATTCTATATTTCTACTGTAAGGCACAGTTGAAAACATTGTGTTAAGATTTGCATGATACAAAATACAATATACACACAGTTTTTACATTGATATTAACCTTTACATTTTATTACAATTATCATAAATATAATGCAATCCAATAAAATGTAGGATTTGCTAAATTTATTGAGTTTTCTTGTGAAAGAAAAAGTTTTACCAGAAACTGTTTGCTTGTCTTGGTGGACAAAATGTTTGTATCATTAATAAATTTATTCATATTTCAGATGTTAAAGACTTTTTAAAAAATGCATTCATAAAATCTGTATATTTCTTTAGTCCAGATAAAATAACTATAAGGCTTAGTCTGATGTTTGCCACTGGACATTAAACTGCAGTTACTGAGTTTAAAAGTTTTACCGTTTTAGTTAATGTGCATTTTAAAAGCTTGTGTTTTTAATTAGTAGCAAACACAGTAAAATTGCATACTGTATGTTATGCAATATTTCTTTTATTTTTGTAAATAAGTCTAAACTAGATGTGAAATATAGAGGTACATATCAGCATTATGATTTCTTTTCTTATAATGTAAATTCATAAATTAATCAATAGGTTGCTTGGTTGCAAGAACAGAGGAACTAGTCAGACATTATATCTTGAGAGTCGAAAAGCTAATTTCTCCCAAACTGTATAAAAAAGTATGGATTACCTTTCATGTATAATAATTTAGTAACACATCATGTTGTGTCTTGGAATAAGAGGGATACATGTAAGGTTAATATGCATAGCGTAACTTAAATGTATCCACAGTAGGAAGACAGAAAATGTCCAGATTGCAAAACGGTAAAGACCAATTGGTAAAACTAAAATTTAAGCAGATTTCTTACACGTCTATCATCTACTATATAAAATAAAATGTTTTGTTTAAAATCCAATGGCCTTAAATGTAAACTAGATTGTTTTGAATTGGTCTACCAGAAAAGTACAACTTTGTTTTCACTGGCAAGTAAAAAAAAAAGTGTATGGTAGCTTAAAAAGAGAAAAATTAATTGTACTAATTTATTACATTGATAGGCATCCGTCAATCTTGGGAGATTATGGAGTAAAAATGATAAGAAGAATGACCAGTAGTAGTAATATCTTGATTAAAATGATTAATATCATTACTTTGGCAAAGACCACCTGGACATGCCAACTCAATAAAATAATAGGTAAAAATACACTAAAATAAAAATTCCTTGCCAATGTTTAAATGATTTTCACCCTGTTATAGGTTTACTCAGTGGCTCAACTTACCTTCTTCGCCTTTCTCCATGAAAACATCATCTCCAGACTCCTGCCCTTCGTGTGTACTTTCCCTAACTTGCATCTCTTTGTGTTCAATACTTTTAGTTTCATCAGAGGACATTAGTTCTTCGTTCTCATCAAAACTTAGTATTGTTGGGATTTGAGGTCTTACCAAAGCTTTTGGCTTCATTTCCTCCTCATTTGGCTTTTCAATGTTATCAAAAGATGTACAGTCTTCCTGAGAAGCAGGAGGTGCATTGTTGGGCCCTGCAGAATTCCTATAAGCTGCTAACTGAACATCCCTGTCAGTAAATTCTTCTGCTTGGTCGTCTGCTTGAGCTGCACTCACACCAAAATTTGATGAGTTGTCACAACTTGAGTTGTTAGAGATTGGAGACATTTTGCAATTACTATTATCATGGCTCTGGTCTGTATGTCGAAGTAAATCGGAAACCAAACGCTCTTCTGAGTTTCTCTGTGCTATTACATATGATGGTCTTCGAAGTTTTGACCTGTCAGGTGGTTCTCCTTCTGTTGTGTCAGCATGCTCACCTGAAGTTCTTGTTGTAGGTGGTGACGACACTCTTGTATAAAATTTGTCATGTTTTCTGGCCCAGTGGCTACTGTCCTTTCGTTTATCAGTAGTTGTACTTTCAACATATTCATCTTGTTCAGTAACAATGGACAGTGGTCTATGCCGACTTGCAGTTAGGGCAGTCATAGAGCCAACAGAGTCCACTGAAAGTTCAAGTTCATCACTGACTGTGTCGTCAGCTGGTTCATCAGCTGCACAGCACCCTGGTCCCACTTCTGCCCTACTAAGATATGCAGGTTGTAAGGACTCTGTTTGGCCACTTGCTAAGTCACTTACTGCGTCAAGTGAAAACTGTTGCACTGGCACTGACTGTGGCACTGTTCCACTGCACATTAGCAGTGTAGAAAATGCACTTCCACTTCCACCCATTGAAGGAGGATGAAAACTTGGGGGTGGGGGAGTTTCCAATTCAATGCCCCTATCAAACACATCTCCAATACTACTGTTGGAAGTTGGGACAGGGACATCAGCTGATTTTCCTAATGAAACTGGTGGAATACTTTCTGCTGAGCTTCTGTCAGATCCTGCTGGACTCTGAGTTCTGGACTGTTCATGGTCACTGGAGAATTTTGATTTTTGGAGTTGGAAAGGCTTATGTTTTAAACCAAATGGACTTTTGGATAGTTGGCCTTGCTCAGTTGGTGAAGCTTTTGATCGATTAGTTCGAGAAAGTTCATCGCTACTGAAAGATCTTTCAGGTGTACTTTTCCCACCAGCATTCTCATCCTCAGATCTACTGACAGAAGAACGCGTTTCTTTACCCTTTCTTAGTCGAGGTAAAGTTGCTGAGAATGACTGGATTTGTATCTTGGAAACCTTGGCAACTGTGGTGCCACCAGGAGAAGTGCACCTTGAACCAGCTGAATTCTTTCTTGCAACTTTACCGGTGGCTCCTTCGAACGAACTTACTGATGTCAAGCTTGTTGACATAATCCTTCTAGTCCTAAGCATAGTAATTGAGCTGGAAGAAGCAGACCTCGTACCGAAGCCCCCGGGCCCCGTTTGCGTGTGCTCTCGTCCTTGAGTAGCAGCATTAGAGTGGCTTTTTCGAGAGTATCTTTCAGCCACGCTCTTGGAACATGAATCGGACATTTCACTCTGGGTTTCAGTCACAGACTCTCCATCACTCGTATTGTCATCTCCGTACATACTTGAACCAATTGACTTGTTTGAATTTTTCCTTTTAACACGCTTTCTTCGCTTTGATAAACGTGAAACGTCCGCCGATGGGCTAACATCACTCTCGTAGGAGCTTGATGGTAAACTTTCCTCACTTCCCGACTCCGCATATGAACTAGACACGTTGCAAACTTTAGACCCATTCGGAGCACGATGCTTGAAAGCTGGCCCCGTGTTTGCGGGCCTCTGCTGTGAATAACTCGTGCTCTTATCACTGGTCTCTGTACCAACATTCTCTCCCTTTCTTTGCCGCCTTCGGCTACCACAATTTGTATTGTCCATTTCTGTTAAGCTTGACTCGGTATAAAACTGTTCAGCACTCTGATAATCTCGTGTATCTCCAGAGTTCTTTTGTGGATCACTGCGATCAACTCTGTATGGATAAGTCTCCTGAGATGCATTCCTTTGCATTTCCAATTCGGTCTGGCCTTTGACACGCAATCCAGTCGCATGTTTACTCGCGGCCTGTTTGTATAAGGCCAAGCCACTAGTGCTCCCGGAGTCTGTTGGTACACTTCTTAAGTTAGGCGAAGTCGAAGGAGAATAACCAAAAGATTTAGCTGGACTAGCGACCGAAGTTGAAGGAAATTGAGTAGACGCTGTTCTATCGCCTCGCTGTGTCAACTGCTCACTTTGCACGAGCTTTGGTATCTGCGGCATGTTTGGTGTAAACATGGTTCTCTGCGAATCTGCCATACTAGAATGCAGATCAGCAGAGCCCTCTACAGTCGCATGCCCAGGCTGCGAAGATTGCGAAGAAACAGTATGTCCGGTAGTACGAGGTCGGCCGACATGAACACGAGTTGCTGAAGATAAATACTCCACTGAAGGCAGAAATGCCGAAGAAGACGCGTAGCTTCTCGCCCGGGAAAATTTTAATTTCTTGTCGCTCACATTTCTTACTGAAGTAGTTTTCGTTGAATGGCCGACTTCCGTTGGTTCCACTTCACTAAGTCCAACTCCAGTTCTGTCAACTGTTCTTCCTTCGTGCGACTCGAATCCTGGCTCGCTCCTCGAACGACTTTTACCCGTGACTTCATTGGTGGTTCTGTTGGTTTGGCATTCGTATCGAGTGTATCGAATAGACATAATTGGGATCCGCCGAACTCGTAATCCGCCAATACCGCTGTGAGATTACATCGAACTGTAATCCAGCAGTGGCCAAATGGCAGCTGATTAAATCACCTGATGAGCTCAGTCCAGTTTGGTTTCAACTGTAAGAAAAGTCCTCGTACAATGCAGCACACAAATACCAACACATTACAGAGTTCCAATGGATATGATGCCGGGGCCAGAGAGCGTGGGACCACTTGTTCCCAGTAACCACTTGAGACAGAATTTTTCAGAGCGTAACATTCATGGCCATCATCTTTAGCATCAAGAACCTTCGAACAGAACAAAACCTGTGTCTGAGAAAATGAACACAAGACTCACTCACGCATATACAAAAGCGAGTACAAAAGTAACCTCTTGCTCTTCATGCTGTACTGCCTTAGCTAAATATAGCCACGGGGCAATGTGACACCCTGCCTTCTTTGATTGACAAGTACAAGCATTCTATGGAATTCTATCGAGGTGAATCGATCGCTCCAGCAGTGTAGAACTTTTTTTGAAATATGTATTTTTTTCTATGTTTTAAAGAAATTCGCTTGAAATTGTAAAGGACTTTTCGGGACAATTGGGTGGATTTCTCGCGGTCAGAAAATCGGAAAAAAAGACGTTGCGGTTCATAAACAACGGTCACAAAACACATACCGGAGTGCGCGAGTTCAGTCCGATCGACCTTAATAATAGGCTCACACTACTTGAGTTAAATTTCACTTGCATGCTGCATTGTGAGACTAATTGTTTTTTAACAGAAAAAAAAACTTCGAGTTCGACAAACATTCACTTTAACACCGGTATTCTGAGGGATTAATGAATATTGTATCATTGATAACGCGAACAAAGACCGATTTGGGTTACTTGGTCAAGGATTGTGCTGCCCAGGATATCACCGGCAAATGAGTTTTCCTACGAAATTCTCTCGGCATACAAGGTAAACAAAGAAGTGGGTGAGCTTGCAGATTTTAATTTTGAACATAATAAAAGTTGGCTCTTTGTTTTCATTGGCTGCCTATTTTGAGGCTGAACTAATTAATGGCATATTATTTATCAATCAATGTTAATTGTTAAGGTCGGATATATTTCAGCAACCGGAAATACTTCACACAACCGACAGAATGCGAGTTACTCAAGCACTCATGTCACCTCGTGTGTTCAGACACCAACAGATGTAGTACCACGAGTGGTACATACCAAAGCCTTGCAAACTTTAAAACTTTCGTGCCTTACGCAACTTTGCACTCGATATTGGTGCGGACCGGAACATGCCGACGCGGTCTACTTTGTTTACTGTTTTTATTTGAATTTTCACAATAGCGTATACATGTATCCTTTATTGGCTTGTAGTAAAGTGGGGCTGATCAATTGGTCACTAATATTGGGTCCAATTATGTTTAATACCAGAGCACATATCAACATACTGTTTACGCGTACCCAGAAGGCCTAAACAAAAGTTGACCAGAAAAAAAATACAGAAAGCGTCAATGCGGGAACGTTCTTGATTTCCTCGTTCTTTGGCTAGGGAAAAAGGTACAGTTTGAACCCGCATAAAATAACAAGTGGACTAACAACAGTCAGGTAGAAATTTGATAAACAAAGTACAAGTTCAGCCTGACAAATGAATATTAAATGTTCTTATACAAAAAATGGGTGCCAGTTGGGTTTAAAAACCCTGCTAGGGTGGTGCAAAATATCCGAAGACTAGTTTTGAAAAAAGCTGTTTTTCTGCGTGGGCGAGTACGCTAAATATGGGTTTGATCAACGAGGTTGATATGGTATGTTTGTCGCCTGTGG
>JAOBRH010255560.1:0-11635 GCA_027575125.1 Umimayanthus parasiticus | reverse complement strand
GTCGTGCAATGTTAGAACAAAAAGTGGATGCCAACAACTACAGTCCTTCTTCTCACACACTGCTTCATTGGCCCAACTTATGCTAGCATCTGACAGTTGACTGAAAATTCGACTGAGTATACAGCTATTTCAAAAAAGGTTGTCATAGTCAATAGTCGATACACACTCGGAGACTTTGGCCTAGTTTTAATAGTCCTGCACCAATCCTGACTGATGAAGTCAGTCCCGCGGCACGTGCGCAGATCATGTGACATCGAAAATTGGTTAGCGCTATTAAACCCAAGATCAAGTTTTAACCCACAACTGTGTTTACTTCCTCGTGGACGTCGACTGGGTGATTTTGACTGACATTTGGGTTTCCCTGGAATGTTTCAACCAAATAATACTTGGCTAATTATTCCTAGATTTAGACTTTTAATTTAAAACTTGCCCTAACCTGAGTTGGGTTTGCTTTTTTTGGAATGGTAGAGGCTGTCATTTAGGTTAAAGAAACGGGGTTATCCAGGGTTGTTCAATTCAACCAAGGGTTCATTAACGTCTTTTTCTTTATTTCTCTCGTTCATAGTAAAGAAGAAAAAGACGTTAATGAGCCCTTGGTTTACAGTAATTTATAAGAAACGGCCTACCTATTCCCAAATCTAGAAGTTAAATCTGAAGTTTGCCTTAACCATTTTCAAACGACCGTGATCAGATTGTTTGAAAAAAAGACTTGATGATTTCTGTGTCTTTCTATTCCCTAAGTTGAATCTGAGAAGAAAAGAAAAACGGATCAGATCTGGAAACGTTTTTCTTTAAACTTTTAATTAAGTAAACTACACCGTAATAAAAGGAACAACCATCTCAACTATGTCTACTTGTAATGAAGAGACAAAACCTTCCTGAAAATATACAAGAAGTTTTTACAAAATGTGCTTTGGTATATATGCAACAAATGACAAAAAATTATACGTTGAAATCACTGTAGTATGATGGCAATACTATAGCGTTGAGTTACTCATTATCAAAAAAATGTGTTTTAATTTAAAATCTTCAAAACAATCTATAAAATAACGGCATCTTCCGTTACACTATCAGTCAGTAATAAATATATTCTTCATCCGTGGACGCAGCTTCTTCTCTTACGTCGCAGAACTCGCGCTCATCACTTGTTGTGACGTAATCATAGTCCGTTCCTGGGAGAAGCTCGAAGCGTGAGGCCCACGATGGAGGTGGCGCAACACGCGTGTCCCAAGGATAGCCATCCTCCGCTACCTTACAGCAGTTCTGCCGCTGACCAGCGCATTTTTCTCGGTAATGATCACCTGCTCCACAGTCACGTGATTTCTGACTGTATTTGTTCGTGTTTGGTAGCTGCCGGCGCCCGGATCTTGTCGGAACTGGTTCCTTGTTGAAGGGCGGCTCGTCGCGTGAACTGTGGCTCCTGGGCGTTCCACGCTCCCATTCGTGATCGGAGTTTCTCTTTGTAGCCTGATGTTTCCTCTTCCTTTGGTTATAGCACACAGCGTCACTTTGCTCAGAATCTGAGTTGGTTTCTGATGACCGGATCCGGTGAACTCGCTTTTCATTTCTATAGCGCTTTCGTTCGCTAGACACAGACGATCTTCCTGAATCCGATGTTCGCATTAATTGGTCAGCTTCACTTTCGGCCTTGCTGTCTGGCATCACGAACCTCTGTGCTTTCGTCCTTCGGCGGTATGTTTCTCGGCGGCGCTTAGCGCACCCATTGGCTGGAACACGCTGTTGCTTTCGATTGTTCCACGCAGTTCTAGAAGAGTACGCTTGAGAATCATTGTCATCAGCTGAGCTTGTCGCGGTTTGTTCATCCCTTTTGTACCCCTCGGGGTCACCGCGGTCCCACGGCTTAAACCCCCGGTGCCGATACTCTTGAGATGTAAAGTGTGACCTGTTTTGATTTCTTCCCGAACTAGTTTTACCGCATTCTCTTCCCGAATCCGTTTGTGATAAAAATGATTCACTGTCAGATTCCTGCCAATGCATTGGTTTTCCGCCAGTCTTCCTGTAAACCTGTTCACTTTTCATTTTGTTTCTTGTCGGAGTTTCACGTCTTTCACTAGAATTCTCGTTCATTCCCCCTGAATTTGAAAGATCTGAATCATCGTCGGTTGACTGGCAAACCCTATCTTCAATTCCTTTCAGCCTCTTTCTGCAATGTTCCTTGTTTGTGGCTGGCAAGTCTGGCCATAGAACCTCTACAGGATCCCTATCTCCAAACATATCCCGAAAAGCTGTTCTCCTGTCACTGGAAGATAATCTAATCCTTATGGGTTCTCCGTCTACTGATGCAGAATGGCTAAAACACAGTTCGTTCGAACGTGCATTGACAGTAGCGATGTTGGGTGTAATATCGTTGTTAATCCTCCTAGAAGGAAGATCTGATTGACAGCGAACAGTTTGATTGACAGGCCGCTGGGCGGGGTACTCAAAGCTGTGAGAATCGGACGCATGGTAGGAAGTCGGAGCTGTGAATGAGTTTGGTTGACCTGTTTTGAGGAAATACATGTTTATTAATCACTTTGAAGGTGTTTTATCGCACTCCATCTTTGCGGTGTTGTAGAGTTTTTTGTTTCAATTGCTTTGCAATTGGAACACATTTTTCCTTAACCAAATTAAAATCACAACCCCACGACCTCCGGAACAAATCACCGTTGCTCTACCAACTGAGCTACAAGGGCCAGGTGGGAGCTGGTCGTGCACGCGGCGTAAGTGAAGGAGTAACCATTAAGGTTTGGTCGTAGGTACTAATAAGCATTACTGATGTAGTGGTTTAAACTGTGGTACGTTGAAGTGCTCAGGTACTGTATATATGAATACCTTCTGAGCGATAGCCCCTGAAAAGAAATTTGCCCACACGGGGAAATATAATTATAATTTACAATGAATAGTTTCATTAAAAGATCTCAACATTAAGCTATATCTCTAAAGTGAAATTTGAACGGTCAGGTACTTAAATCAATAATCACGGAATAAAGGGTTTTGCTATGCTGAGGTAGTTCGAAGTTTTATTCGGCGCGATGAAAGAAAGACCGCTGGGCAGTAAAGTCCGGACCGGAGTCGAGTAACATTCAGGTCACTGCACTACCTTGCATAAAGATGTATGTCTGATCTAACTGATAATTTGGTACAAAGGGTAGTCCGGTACAGGATATTTTTGCATTTGTACATTATCGCATTACGGTAGCGACGGTTCTTCTCGATTGGCATCCTCCCTAGTTCTTGAGTAACATGGGATATATGGTCGAATTTTCATGCACTTGTTCATAATGTTGCTTAATATTACTGATTTTATTACTTCCTACCTTTTAATAATAGTAAGAACAATAATAATAATTTCAGGTTAACAATAACAATGATGATAATGAAAGTAATAATAATAGCATAACGATAATAATAATATTTTAAAATGGCAATAACAATGACAATATTTTAAACATATCTAAATGGCGCAAGTCAACATGCGCCGTACAGTAAAATTATAAAAGTGACTTAATTTTTCAGTTTAAGCTTTCGCGAAGTTAAAACACAACTTTACTTTTATATTTTTTTAGTCTAAGAGAACAAATAAAAGCCCCATGAAAGAGGGATCAGGAGGAGTCACAAAATCGCAATGGATAAAAACACTTCCGTTCCTTTGCTGAAATGACTATCCACAGTTTTAGAAGGTAAAATTGTTCTTAACCTTTAATGCAATTGTCCTATAAAGTACTCCCGATTATATCTTTGCAAATTGATAAGTTTGTGCAACCGTTTGGCTTCTCTTCTGGCCGTCGCGACTAATTAGGGACTGGGTACGATCTTTTCCTTCTGCGCTGCGTCACGCATCCAATAGTACATCCCTGTGATGTCACCGAAATCATTGGCCGAGCGCACTAAGCATGGTACAACTGACGTCTATAAAAGTCATATAATGGACGGGATCGTGAGCGAATATACATGCTTTATAGAAATCCTTTTTGTAAAGCAAAAGTTACACTGGTAAATTTTGGAATTCACAGCAACATTTGATAGGCTTATTGTAAATGTATGTACAAAATATTGCAACCAATATGCAGATTATTTTACTACAATTTTATAAGGAAATACCTTTGGTGATCATTAAAATTGTTTTTAAAAACACGCATGCGCGACACTTTTTATACAGGTTGCGTTAAATTATTTTGAGCTGTGTTGAAACAAATCAGTTCAAATCAGTTTTCATTTGAAAACGCAACCTTGCTGTTGACAGGCAGCAAATGAGACCTTTAAATCCGTGTTTTCTATCAAAGAGCGCTGTGCACTTACTGTACTTGGGAGGAAGAGGGGGATAGGCCAAAAGAATGACAAGGGGACCGGAGTCCTAAATGTTGAGATGAACCCAAAACTTAAATATGGAACATCTCCCGGTAGAAAGCCCTCTTTTATGTATTGAATTGATCAAGAAACGAGCTTATAAAACAAAGAAAAAACGTATAAGAGTAAAACATGTTTTACCTGAATAAGTTATGTCCTCTATCACAGCGATCACTTTTGTCCATATTTTAAATGGTAGTGACGCCACGTACTTCACTGTCCTGCAAACTCTCCGTACAACCTTGAGAACAATGTAACCAAATATTACCACGGACAGCCCTGTGATGAACACGGGTCCTACTACGGCCACGAAGGCAACGCATGTCAATCCAGCTAGAGTTCCTTGGATGCTGAGAAATACCACGAAGAACAGCGCTCCAAAAAATGTAAAACACGCTAGTACGGGAACCGCACATGCGCCAACAATTCCCGCCAAGATTGCCACTAGCGGATGAAGTCTAATGAAATCACGGACCCGTTTAGCGCCATTGCATCGGAATGTGTTTAAATTCCGAATCCTTGTTTCTAAGGATTGGATGAAAGATCGTAGCTTTTCCTAAAACCCAAAGATTTTGTGTATAGTATAGGTTATTTCGATATAGCCTTTAGCTCTTATTTAATTTTGAACACAATGAAAGGTGGAGAAGCTCAACTTCGTTTCTCTGTTGTAAAGGAAACAAATACCGAATTTCAACAGTTTATGCTTACCATGATTTTCACAGTTGCACTAAGCAACGTTTGGAATTTGCGCAAAGAAAACTTTAAAAGTTTAACTTGCCAACTAAAACGTCAAATTTCAGTTATTTCGAATCTATTTTGAGTTAAGATATCCACTGTTTATCCAGTGACCACGAAGTCCACCAGTTGAAAATAGCAAAGAAAAGTTCGAAGTGAATATGAAAAGCGCTCGTTACTGACGTCACAATGGCACCACTTCATCAGGTCGAGGTAATTATCTTGTGAAGTCAGTGTAAAACGTTGTTTTAACAGTCAATCATTAATAGTTATTCGAAATCAATAAAGCTAAACGTTTATTCTTTGTTTCCCAAAGAACTAAAAGCATACATATCCGCTTGAAACCTGATGCAGACACTCTTTCGCGCGCGTGCTCATCTCCTCGCACGTACTCGCGCGAGGTGATTGGTTATTTTTTTAAATATACTCCATCTGGTTCATCGGATGTTATTCTGTCCACGGTCAGGAAATGATCAAAAACCGAACAGATGTCCGGAGAGGGCAGCTAGCAAAATAACACGATCTGGCGTCCTCTATCCATCCATTCACAGACTGCGATTTAGCAAATAGCGAGTGCAACGCGTTGAATAGTAATATGCGCCGAAGGCGCAAGTTCCTAGGGCCAGGAGGTATGTTCTGATTTTGTTTTAAAAAATCCTATTCATTGCAATTTGAGTGCAGTTGTTGGCTATGTTTACGAAATTTTGCAATCTTGCCACTTGCAAAGGTTTAAAATCGCTATTAGAATTAGGTTCCTCGCCCCTCCCCTCCTCCTTCTGAACTCAGAAGTTCCAAAAAATTGTGAACAAGCGGTTAATTAACCAGCCTCGCCAACTTCCCACCGATAGTCAATGATCTCGGTCGCTGGGACCCACTGAAAAAACAGAAGAGTTGCCACCCTAACTGCAACTACTGTGTGTTTTTCAAAATTAGAAATGGATAAGTGAACATATCATTGTCATTTTCCGCATGCGTAAATCCGCCAGTAAAGCAATCCCCGAGACCATTCAAACTTAATCCAAATCTACAATTCTCTACTGATGCAGGCCCGGCGGAAGCAGTATCAGAGTTGGTCCGGCTGAAATAGGATCAGGGCACTAGCGCCCTGATAGGATCGAGCGCCGAAGACGCGAGTACACTAAGGGGTCTGTGGCCATGGGAATCTTGAAATTTAGCTTCTTTAAAATGCATAGCTTGGCTCATTCTCAGAGAGAATTAACGGAAAAATGAACCAAAACTTACGGCGAAAATTGCAGGTATTTAGCAGCAAATAATTAAATTGACGTTTAGTTTACTACTATACAGTACTGAATACTTTAGATACGTTCAAATAATTGGTTTTCAAACGTAAGTTGCAATTAGTTTGCTTTTTGTCGCTGAAGAAATATTAATAGGTTCCAAATCGAGTGTCGCTATCCCAAGTGCGTAGTAGGTTGAATGCCATTTTCGCAATTTGTCACCGTATATTCCTTTTAAAAGATGTCGCCTTATTATTTTATGCACTTTTGATTTGAAAAAGTTCACGACTTTTTTCAATTGCGGCCAAGTTAAACCAACTGGACAGGTTCCGCCGGGCCTGTGATGTTTTTACCTTCAACTTTTCCCTTTTGTTGCATCTGTTGAAGTATTCACTTCACTTCACTTTTGGCGCCCACTGCACCGGGTATTGCAGTTCGGGTGTCATGGGAGAGGGCCTGAATGGGGGTATAGGCCCAGTTCTCAGCAATCAGCTAATTTTTTAGCCAATTCTCATTAATCAGTTAGATTTTTTTATATCTATTATCAGTAATCAGCTAAAATTAAATTATCCTCAAATCTTAGTAATCAGTTAAAATTTTAGGCGATTCTCAGAAATCGCGGAGATCGGCGGGATTGACGGGGTCCTGGGAACGAAAATCGCGTTTTGATCATGCGCAGTTGATGTACACCCAGAATGCTTTTCCTGTCTCTGCTACGATTCTTCTGTGGACGTGGCGTAGATTTTAGAGTGAGAAAGAGTCATAATTTTGGCCTCAAAGAGGCTCTATAAGACTTAAATCCGATCTTGGAAGCCAAGATGGTAAGCGTCTTTTATTTATCTAAATTTGAGTTTCTCGCGAATATCTGTGAAGTGCAAGATGCAATGCTGTGATCGGAGTCAAACGTGTCATTCGGTGAATATCTTGACCCACGTTGGCAAAGAAGTCACAGCTGAGATCATATTTTACTTGTGATCTGTAGTTTATCTTTTGCAAGTTTTTATTGTATGGTTTAAGATAATCAACGAACTTCTAGGAAAGTTGATACGCCGATTCGATTTTTATTCGGAAGGGGAAGTTGGTGCAAGAATTACACATTATACACTTGAGTTGTGATCAAATTCTGGGATATCAACTCACTCCTAGTCCTTCCTCTATGATTCTCTATTATGGATGCGAAAGTGACAGTCGGTAATGTAGTTTGTATGGTTGTGACTTGCAGGTTTTACTCGCTGCAGCAATATGCACCAAGACAGGGAAAGGTGAGTCGTTTAAGATATCTGTTGTCAATTATTGACAATTGATTTTTATTTGGTGGTCGGTAGCATTGATAGCATATTTTTTTTCCGGTAGCCGGTAGGTATATTTCGGTTGGTCCCAGACAAAGGACTATGTTGTTACAGTAATTTATTTAACACGGTATTTTGACTGTCCTGAGAATTATGATGTGCTCTTGCATGCTCCTTATTAATTTGTGTATTAATTTGTCAGCATTCTGCTCAAAATTGCCTAGACAGCTATTATAGGCACTTGTGTTGTTTCACAATTTTTGGAAGATTATGTGGCAAATTTCTTTTAATAGGTTAAATGTGATTCTTAATAAATTATTTCTTGAAGCATGGGTGAGTAGTGAGCAATTATTCGCCGAAGTGGAGGTGAATAGACCAGGATATTCACCAAGTCGCGAATGCAGCGAGGTGAATATACTGGGCTTTTCACTGACACTGAGGTGAATAATACATTAGCATATACCAACCAGGACGCCATGTTGGCAATTTCATTTGCAGTCATGCAAGCCAGGAATATCCTATCCTAGGATATTCCTAGTTAGGGAACCAATCAGAGCACTCGAAAAACACTATTCACTGGTTGGGTATATGCTAATGATGAATATTCACTGAATACAGTAAAAGTGAATGCTCACTGCTGTCAACTGATGTGGAGGAAAAAATTGTTTTAGAGTACTTTATGCATAAGAACTGTAAAATGTTGTTTTACAAAAACAACAAGGCAAGATACTTATCTTCAGGAACTCTAGTCAAACACTCACATGACAGGGCCAAAATTTAGGGGGGGGCATTTGCCCTCCCTGCATGATACTAGCTACGGCCCTGTTAATCACTGCATTATAGTGAAAAAATTACTCTTTAATTAACTTTGAGACCAAAATTTGGGGGAGACATTTTCCCTCCCTGTCTGATACTAGCTATGGCCCAGTATAAGACAAAAAGATCTAGTAACAGACCTTCCAACCTCGGAAACCCGCAAACCTTGAGGTTTGGAAAATAAATAGGAAAAGCTTTGACATGTGGGTCTCAAACCATGAGATTTACATATAAGCTCGAAAATGAAGAAATACAAGACTCAGAGTACTATCAATGTTCAAACTACTTAGTTTTGTTCATCACTGTATACTTTGGTTCTCTTATAGTTTGTTAGTAGTTTTTTTTATCACTGCTTTGTTTGGCCATTTTGAGTACAATTAATCAAAATTTTGCTGAAACTTGGCCCAGGAGACTAGCACTTTTACTGAAAAGCAAGCACAGAAAATATCACAGGCTTTATTTCAGACTGAATTTGATTAGAAGTTTCAATCACTTCTCGATCATTTCACCTTACCATGAGATTTAGAGGTTAAACCGTGAGGCCATGAGATAACACCTGAAACCATGAGTCTCACTGTGAGTAAGTAAGTAAGCAAAAACTTTTGTGGCTTAGCAGCCTTGTTTTGGTTTACATGTTAAGAGTTGAAACTGAAGAAATGTTACTAATATATAAAAATACAATGTACATTTGGCGGGATTTTTCCTGTTTTCAGTCATAGCTGCATCATTCAGGGCAGGAATTTTAGCAATTAAAACAGCTGTGAAAGAGATGCCATTTTGTCTTTTGTCATACAAGAATGCCTGGGAAGATATGCTTTGTCGCGATGTTCTGAGTTTGAGTAGCCCATCAGAGTGCACAAAAAGTGCTATTTAATGGTTTACTATACTAATAAATTCAATTATGTACATGATTGAATAGTTACTTTCATAAGTCACAGTTGCTTATATAGGTTTAGTTCTAAATAGAATTCAGGAGTGTTCTGGTCATGTAAAACTAGTTTTTCCATAGCAAATGAATTTTGCCAGTCATTCTAGTGCTAAGCAAGTTTCTCTCCTGTTGTCACTTATCTCTGTGCTGGATCTGGTACATACACGTACTGTACAGGTATGAATGCACCTGTCCATATCTGCTGCCTGGTATAAGGTTTGTACCAGAAACATTTGACTGACAGTTTTCAAAGAAAACTGAAAATGAATCAAGGATATTACTGTATTAGTTATTTTAAGCAAATAATTTTTTTTTATGCTTTTGTTCTCAGCAATCATATCACGGCAGTTTGTAGAAATGACAAGATCAAGGATAGAAGGTCTGCTGGCTGCATTTCCAAAGCTGATAAACACTGGGAAACAACACACATTTGTGGAGACTGAGAGTGTCAGATATGTGTACCAGCCTCTGGAGAAGTTGTACATGCTTTTGATCACCACAAAACATAGTAATATTTTGGAGGATTTAGAAACTCTTCGACTATTCTCAAGGGTGGTAAGTGACTCGAGATAATTAAAGCTATTTACATGTAAGTCTTAGTGTTGATAATGCTATTTGTAAGCTTGAGCCGTTTGATTGTTTTGCACTGTGAGTTTTCAGTTTTTTTCATAATAGAATTGAAGTACACTAAAACCAGTTGACAAGCTAATTAGTTACCTAGTCCCAGTCCCCCATAAGGTCTTTCAAGCACAACCTTATATAGATGATGCAGGTGAGTGATGTTAATTTAATGATCAGGGCAAAGGTTGATCTGTGATAAAGACAATGTTTTGCAAGGCCTGCAAGTGTAAGAACCCCAATGACACTGCCAGAACTGCTTTCGAAAATGGTTCAAAACATCCAACTCCAAGCACTCTATTCAACATTGGTTATCAAAAAGTTGATCTTTACGTTCACACAAACAATTTGGGCTAAGCACAGGTCTCCGGATTTGAGGAAATCATTTTGTATTTGATCTTTTGCTCCGCAACCACAAAACTGTCATGCCTGTTCACAGTTTGAGGCTATTTGAGCTTCAGAGTTTGTTGGTCAGATTGACTGCATATAAATGTAGAATTTCTGAGGAATGGCTGTGGTATTTATAGCATGTGATGACAATTCTCATTAGTTTAGTGTTTATGTACAAGATATACTCATTCATGAATAGTACATGATGATTGGTGCAGACGTGATCGTGTGATATTTGTTTCACTCTCCTCCATTTTTTCTCTTGTGTTCGCTGTACTTACTTCAAAGAGTGCTGAAAAAGACCAAGTTGGTAGCAAGATACTGATCAAGCAAACAAGGCAGTCGCTGTTTTTTGTTGCTGAATACATTGTACCGTTGTTGGCTTTTTTTGTTAGTCTTTAAAAAAATATTTTGTGTTGCAATATGTATTATAGGTATTCCACAGGATGGAACACTTTAAAATTGACTGAGAATTGAGCGATGTTTTGTTAAGTTTGGTTCACACTTGTGTCAGAAGCTGAGATGGAAACAGTTCATTCTTCTGCATCTACTTGTGCTTCTGTCTCTTTATGGTTCACACAAGAACATAAGGATTCTTCAGTCTCTGCTTCTGTCGCTAGTGTGAACCAATCTTTACATAATTTAACAAGTTTTATTTCTTCACTGGAGTAGGAGAACATTCATGATTGAAATACATGAGGTAGAAAATAAGCATTTTATTCTATTTAGGATAGGAAGGCCAGTAAACCTCTGAAATAAAAAGCTGTGGCCTGACTAGTGTTTATTTCTTTCAGATTCCCGAGTACTGTCGTACAATGGATGAGTCAGAAATTGGAGACAATGCCTTCTCATTAATATTTGCTTTTGATGAAATAGTTGCCCTTGGTTACAGAGAAAATGTAAATCTAGCACAAATCAGAACATTTACAGAGATGGACAGTCATGAAGAAAAGGTGTTCAATGCAGTCAGACAGGTATGATTGATTTGTCTTGCTGTGGCGAAATGTACTACATGTACTTAAGACCTGACAAGTATTTAAGACAACCCAAGACAACAGTTAGTGTATTTTTGATTCCGTGT
This sequence comes from Umimayanthus parasiticus, assembly GCA_027575125.1. Taxonomy (NCBI): domain Eukaryota; kingdom Metazoa; phylum Cnidaria; class Anthozoa; order Zoantharia; family Parazoanthidae; genus Umimayanthus; species Umimayanthus parasiticus. The sequence goes on along the minus strand of JAOBRH010255560.1, from coordinate 193 downwards.
AATCCCCATTCTTGATTTGAAAACTAATATTAAAGTAATGTTGTTTCTGTGGCTTTAATAAACAACAACTTGATGAGTAGCACAGTCACCATGCCATTTGGCGTAACATATGGCCGAAACGGAAATTTTCAAAAAATATCACAAACAAAGTGGAAATGGCTTTGATTTGAAGAAAATAGTCGATACTGTTTGT
>JAOBRH010255559.1:0-12422 GCA_027575125.1 Umimayanthus parasiticus | reverse complement strand
GAGTGGGGCCGAGTGTGCCGTAAGGGGCACTACTGCCCAGCCGGGACAACCCATGAAGTACCTTGCCCAGCCGGAACGTACATGTATGTACTCAAACTCGCTTACTGTGGATCAGGGCCTACTTACCCCCAAACCACTTAGTGCTGTCTTAGGATTAAACAGGGTCCATATGATGCTTGAAAGTCATTTGAAATTATCCTCATTTAAACCCCTAAGTCAGAAGAACTGTCACAAATGCTGTAAAGCAATCTTTCTCTAGAGATGCTCTCCAGTGATCAACAAACATTAGTTTCCATTTCTTTACCTGGAAGTGAAAAAGATGATGTTATCGAGCTCTAACTCGTGAACTGCAAACATTGTCTGGATACTATAGTGGTTTAAGAAATAATCTCATGTTTCGACTTACTCAGATTCTTATTAATATATTCTAAATCACTTGTGAAAGCTTTATCACAGTTTGTATGTCCAGACAACTTTAGTTCCGACCAACACTTAGGGAGGGAAAGCTCTTGGATTCAGCGCCTAAACTCTTTTAAAGGCCTTGATTAAAATTTAACCTACTGTTGGTTTCTGTTTCCCAAAGACTAACTAACACGCCAGATCGTGGATTGTCTAACTTGGTAAAGGGTCATCCATTTTCTTCATCATTTTCACAAACACACAAAATATAGTTTAGGGGGAGGGGTTAAGGGGCATGTACACTTTTCAAAACTACAGAAAATGGTGTTAATATTATTTAAGCAGTACAAATTTTAATTAATATTCGTAAATAATGTGCATTAGTTCTCAGAAAGAATGTACTAAGCGTTTGTGAAGGTGTTTTGTGTTCGTCAATGCGGAATTGAAGGGAGAACATGATGAGTACAGAGTGTTGAAGCTGTGGATGCGGTGACGATTGTGCTTGCACTACAATTTTTTAACACTCTCAGCCCCAAACACGCAATATGACGTATTGCTGAATTCTCCCAAGATGTCTTTATTGTTTTTTTGTAAACAGATTGGGAGAATTTTGTTTTTCATTTTAAAAAAATTACAGGGTATAATCAGTTGCTTTATTGCCATTACCACACAACTTACTTTGTGTAGATAATATAAGGAGAATTTACATACTAACAAACTGGCTTGGGCTGAAAGGGTAAAAAAACACCTGCAACCCAGCAGCAAAATCATCATTTTAATTTCCCGTTTTCAGTTTGTACATGTTTTTGAGAGAATTTATGTTTTAACCTACTCAGCTTCTCACTAACGTTCTTGTCTCCTTTCCCATCCTTGAAGGCCTTATGAAGGCAAACGTGCAGAAATTGATTGTATCAAGTGTAACCTAGGACAGTACTGCAACGGAACAGGGCTGCTATCTACAACTGGTGACTGTGACAACGGATACTATTGTCTCCGGGGTGCTTCCATACCCAGGCCTAACAATGACTCAACAGGAGGGCAGTGCCCCAAAGGTCACGACTGTAAGGCTGGTCAGCAGCCAGCACCTTGTAAGCAAGGTGAGAAGCTAGACGTCGTTAAATTTAGGACGACCAGTAGCTGCTAGAAGCGGCTCTCTGATTTGTTCATCGAACAGTAATGACAATAACATCCAACACCTTAAAACAATACACAACCAAACAAATACGAAAGAGTTGCTTTGTAGAACGATCACAATGAGAGACAATAGAGCTACATCCTTACTGTTAGGTTTATCATAGTTGATAAAACCAACTGGTTGTGAAGCTCAGCCAACTTCAAAAGAAATGTCCAAAGCCGCTTTGTTCTTTGTTGAGCAAATCGTGACTGTGCAAATCGTTTTATTTTACGTGTGAGCCAAAATATTCTTACTGGTTAGTTCATATGCATTTCAACTCCTTTTTTGTTTTGCAATAAGGACGTAGCTCTATTGTCTCTTATTGTGATCGTTCTACAAAGCAGCTCTTTTGTGTTTGTTTGGTTGTGTATTGTTTCAAGGTGTTGGTTTTTATTGCCGTTATTGTTCGATGAGCAAAATCAGAGAGTCACTTCTAGCAGCGGACAAGGACAACGAACAAAACAGATAGAGAACAAAAACCTAAAACAAAGAAATTGGCCGAGTTTCATAAACAGTTTGTTCTATAACCGTGGATTGCTCCTGCAGTTTTTGTACCAGCAAAACAAGTTAATGGCAGAAGCATGTTAAACCTGGTACCACAACACAGGAGAATATGATTATCGTTAGTGTGAACATGCAGGGGGGTCTACAGACGTGCTCCCCCTGAAAATGTTGAAATGGAGGACCTTTGAGAAGCAATTGGCAGCATTCTAGAGGCTGTTACAAGAAGTGAATCAAAACAACACTTTGTTCTACACTTCACCTTCTTTTCAAACTCTTGCTTTTAAAAACCAAAACTGATTTTGATTGGTTTGGTTTTTCTAGAAACTCTGCAGATTGAACTAGGGGAAATGAAATGAAATGAAATGAAATGTAACAAACCATACTTTGATGCTTCGAAAGCAGTTCAATAGGATATTTTTCATTGACGTTGTAACTAAATTAATTGTTTTTGCAGTCAAATAAGCCAAGTCAGATGGTATTGAAACTAATTCAGTTTATCATCGGCTGAAAATAAACTTATTTTGTATGCGTAATTGTGAAGCAAACTGGTGATGTCATAGTAAAATAGGACAATTTCGTTTTAGGTGAATCAATAAAGTTTAAGAAATGTAACTTCTATTTCTTAATTTACCAGGTTATTACGCAGATATCACTGGTTTAACTAATTGTCGGGTGTGCCCCAAAGGGCTCGAGTGTGTGTATGAGACGGTCAACCCTGCCATGTGCCCCCGAGGCTACTACTGTCATCAAGGTGATGATGTAACTTACAAAGGCCAGAAACAGGCTTGTCCGAGAGGTACATACGGAGCTAGGACTAAACTTACACTGATAACGGAATGTACAGATTGTCTCGCAGGATACTACTGCGAGGGAGAAGCGAATGTGAATGTAACGGCTAAGTGCGACGCAGGTTATTACTGTAAGACCAAAGCCTTCTCCCCTAAGCCGTCACTGGACACCTCGTCATCGCCACCGAACTATGGCCCATGTCCAGAGGGAGGTTATTATTGTGTAACAGGCTCAGAAGACTTCATGCCTTGTGCCCCAGGTCGGTATGCACCCGAAGGCCTTTCTAAGATACAGCAGCCAAATGACTGTACCTTATGTGCATCCGGGTCCTACTGCGCTGCAGGAAACCAGTCAGTGGTCAGTGGGCCATGTAGCCCTGGATACTACTGCCTTGCAGGTTCACCTGTTGCATCGCCGACAAATGTAGCACATGGTGCGATTTGCCCTGCAGGGTTCAAGTGTCCTCAGGGATCAAAATGGCCCCAGCCGTGTGTCCCAGGCACATACAACAATGAGTCTGGCCAAGCAGTTTGTAAAGACTGTCCAGAAGGCTTCTACTGCTCCGGTAACACGACTTCACCAGCTGTGTGTCCGGCAGGGTATTACTGCCCTAAGAACACCATCACAGAGTTTGCTAATGAGTGCAAGGCAGGATATTTTAACAACTTAACTGGAAGAGCTGACATTAGCGCCTGTCAATCATGTACCCCGGGATACTACTGCGATAGACCAGGTATTGTATGATTTGAATTCTGATTCGATTCTGTTATAGTTCGATTTTAAGGAAAATTTCTGGTTGTACATGGGGCAACTAAGGGCTCATTATGTGTTCGTCCTTCAGAAGTTGAAGTTGTCCCATGCAAAAGTCAGTGAAATATCCACAGTGAGTGTGTTCTGTAGCCAACATATTTGATTATTTTGTTGTTTGCTATGTTGTGTGGAGAAAAGAAATAAATATTTCAGTCATGCACATCGAAGAGAACGAGTCGGCCACGTTGCCGATTTTGATTGCCGTGACCTTCTGTATTAGGCCAGATCATTTTGATTTCCTATTTTGCGAACAAAAATGTTTCTCCTGTACAACAAAAATGTCAAGAGAATCGTTTGGGTCATCTAAAAGATGACTAAATTGTTTTATCTCTTGGTTGCCCCAGACAAATTCCACTGAATCATCTGAGACGACTATACCACTGTAAAAATCGAGCACTGTGTTAGGGTTGCTGTATACAGCTATTTGAAAAAAGGTTGCCACAGTCAATAGTCGATACTGGAACCGACATAGTTGTATTTATTGGCAAATGGAACCTAGCGCATCCAAGCCATAGAATTAGTGACCTAAAATCAATTAAGAAATCACATTAATGAGTGGTAATTACTGGGCATTACAGGGCTCTGGCGCAACGAATTTGGGAAACAATTTCAAGACTTGAAAAGGGGTACTACCAAATAGAGCCGTCTTGAGATGCTTTCGCTCCCAACTAGACATGCAAAAGGATTTGTTTCACTCTTGTTAGAAGCTTTTTTGAACAACGTTTTATAACTATTTCTTCATCTGATGCCGATTTGCTCTTCCAACCTCTTGGGAATTTAGATTAGCCATTTCAAGTATTTACATAATTATTGAATACAATATACCGTACAGTTTTAATCCTTCATAAATCTTGATACTGATGTCTCGTTGACATCAAAACCTCAATGCGTCTTTTTTTGTTATATGATAAGTACCAGACAATGATTGTGATTTGATAACATGAGGTTGAAGATAACTAGTTATGCTGAGTATGATCAATTTATGTCGATACCCGCTGTCCAAAAGCTGTGGTGTGTGGAACCCATTACAGTAAAAACCCGCATAAAAGAACAAGTGGTTTAAGAAAACTCGCCAGGCTGAAATTTGCTCAAAAAGATACCATGTGCATAAGAACAAATGTTGTGTTTACACATTGATTTCATCAGTTGATAGTGTATGAAGGTACTGTATTTTATTTAAAGAAACAATTTTAAGAACACCTTAAGAACATTTTCAGGCTGATTTTGCAGAAAACACCCGATGTATAAGAACAAAATCAGCCTGAACCCCCAAACACCTGTTCTTTTTTGCGGGTTTTTACTATACACCATTTGTAGGTACAGTTTCGGGGGTTTTCCGTGCAAGACTGCCACTTGTTTCATCTGTGAGATTGTTTCAAGGTGTTAACCTACACTTTGCTTATAATGTTGGAGAAATTGTTCTATCCATTATAACCAATGTCTACAGTAAATTGTATAAATGAAATGTGAAGTTTCATGCTACTGCGACTTATAGTAGCACGTGTTCTTTCAGGTCTTGCTAAGGAAACAGGCCTCTGTGATCCGGGCTTCTACTGCACCAATTCATCAGTCACAGCTACACCCAACTCACCTGGTACCGGCGGTGGCATGTGTAAGAATGGCACCTTCTGTCCACGTGGCAGCCCAGAACCCCAGACTTGCCCCCCTGGAAAGTATTGTGGTGCTTTTGAGTTGGCTGCACCCTCGGGGAACTGCTCTGCTGGCTACTACTGCATTGGAGGTGCTAGGTTGTCCAAGCCTATGGATGGAGTCACTGGCAATGTGTGTCCAATGGGTTCATACTGCCCAGAGGGCAGTAAGGATCATACCTTGTGTCCACCAGGGACGTACAGCAACGCAACCCAAAATGAGGCACTGGCTAACTGTTTGCCTTGCACCAAGGGCTGGTTCTGCAGTGGCTATGGTAACGAAAAACCAACCAACAAGTGTAGTGCTGGTTTCTACTGTCCAGAGGGGCAGTTCGTTCCCAATCCAAGCACGTACAATTGTACTTTGGGACACTATTGTCCTCGGGGCTCCACTGCTCCTCTGCGATGCAATGCTGGGTACTACCAAGATGAGATAGGGCAATCTGGCTGTAAGGTATGTATTACGATTATTTATTACATGGCAAAGATACTTTGCGCATTCTGATTGGTTCCTAAGCAGTCTGGATTTCCCGTAATGCTCATCGACGTTGCGGATTGTTGCTAACGACCTACACGCACGCAAAACCAGATGTGGGAAGTAAGGAATTTCCAATTGCATGGTGTTACTGACGTTTTATAAAATTTTCATACAATAAAATACTTTACGGGAATATCAAACTTCAGCCTTGACGCATTGACCAGGCTATCGCTTGATCACTTCAGCAAGGCCAGTTTGATATTTCCCGTACAGACCTCACTCTCGGTTAATAAGTAGTTAGTGGTTACAAGAAGGCCTCAGTTTGATATTTCTCGTAACAATCCTCACTCTCGGTTGAAAAGTACTTAGTGGTTACAACAAGGCCTCAGTTTGATATTTCTCGTACAAGCCTCACTCTCGGTTGATAAGTTCTTAACAGCGAACTTTCATTCACAGACTGGACAACCAGTGCGCGTAAGGGATGGTACGCCTCCTGGAAGTTGCCAAAATTCTAGAATATTAAATTAACTTCTGGAAAACGCCTGGAAAATCCAAATAAAATTCCAGAACTTTTAAAGTTGTAGGTTCTTTCATTTTTTCTTTAAATTTTTTCAGAAAAAATAAAATAGCTGAACAGGTAAGAATTTTTGGTAATGCATTGTTTAAATTTACCCTCAGGAATCCTGGTTTTGGTATTGACAATTATGATCAAACACTACAGTCACTGGAAGTGGCATGAGGACCGTTATCAGAAAAATCTCGTTGTAGATTTCAAAATTGCAAATGGGAAGTTTAAAAACTTGAATTAAATCTTCAACCTCCTGCTACCAGCTCTCTGTGAAGAAAGTGAAAAACTCTAACTTGGAATTGAAGCATCTTTTGTACTCGTTTAATATTGTGTACAAATTCGTTCTTTTAACCATAATTTTAGGCAACTGAAGCTATTGATTGGGTCGTATGGAACAGGAGCTCGGTTAATGTTGGAAACAACGCCTGAAACTAAACACTGTGTAGCCATCGTATGCTGTTACTTGCGAAATACAAAAGTATTGTATCTTATTTAATTGTATGGCAGTACATGATGTGTTCCATCGGACTGATGAGAATTGATATGGATTAGATATTTAGAGAAAAAGTTTTACCCGTTATCTGTATATTTTCAGAGAACGTTGCGTAATAACTGCTTTGCCTTTCATGGATTTTAATTTGAGCACTTGAAAGGAAATAAATGATTTTAGAAGCATGAAGACTTGCTGTCTTATTCAAAATGCTCAAACAAGTCTTGATGTTTTGCCTAAAACTTCGCCACATTCTTGAAAACTACAACAAAGATCTTCAGTGTGAGTACAATTGTCACGTCACTTGCGTTGACTGTAGTTATGACAATTTAAAGGTTTATAAACGTGTCTTGTGTTTTGGATAGGACTGCCCAGCTGGTTACTTCTGTGATAATCGCATGGCTCCTGTGGTGCTATACCAGAATAGCACCTGTCCTCCAGGGCATTACTGCCCCGAGCGCACTACGCATGCTTATGAATACCCGTGTCCAGTTGGGACATACACTAATGCCAGGGGGTTGAAGACCGATACACAATGCAGTCCATGTGACGGGGGGTACTATTGTGATGAACTTGGTCAGACTACTTCTGTAAAGAAATGTGCCCCAGGTACGTTCGTTATATTTTGTACTTATTTAATACGTGCCATACCTCTGATTTGCCACTCAAAGTTTGATTATCCAGTTCTGTATACATCTTGGCATTCTTGTATTTTTTTTATTTCTTCTCGAATTTATAGGGTAGTTATAGTAGCTAATAAATATCTTCGAGGATACAATACAATGAAACATATATAAACATATATGTATGACAAAAATGTACAAATAATTAGATCAAAGTTATATGTTATTACAGTAAAAAGAATATGTATGATATGATGCAGCCTGGTATCAGAAAAGTTGTTTTAATTGACAACAGATTATTTTCCTGTTCAAGAGAAACAAAACGAAAGGTCATTTTAACGACCTAAAAAGTTGGGTTTACTTTATATTTTGCAATATTGTTTGCAGTTAGACAGACTTAGCATCAAATTGGGACGTATTACAGGATAGTGCACATAAAAGCATTGAGAGAATAAAATTTAAATGTTAGAGAAAAACATTGTTGACTAATGACAGCTCTCTTTGCCAATGTTAGGTTATTACTGTCGAGCTGGTGCAACTGTTTCAACTCCTGAATATCTCTTTGAAAATGCTACGCTGTGTCCCCCTGGCACATTCAATTACTCCGATGCGGGCCCCTGTCCACAAGGATCCTACTGTCCTTTGGGTACAGACGAGCCACGCAAGTGTGAGCCGGGAACATTCAGCAACAAGACCAAGCTTTCTTCATTGGAACAATGTGAGAACTGTACTGCTGGAATGTTCTGTGGCGACTACAACATGACTGCACCGTCAGGCCCGTGTCGTGAAGGCTACTACTGCCCAGGTGGCGCCTCGAAGGCCGACTGGATTGTTTGTCCGACTGGAGCGTTCTGTATTGAGGGAAGTTATGAATATGCTCTCTGTCCCAAGGGGAAATTCAGGAACATCACCATGGGGAAGTCTGTCAGTGACTGCTTCAACTGCACTCCCGGGTTTTACTGTCAGGGAACAGGACTGTCCAAGCCAACTGGCCCTTGTGGTGAAAGGTAAGATCATGTTGTTTGCTGGTCAGACTGGTTTACTGTCAGGGAACAGGACTGTCCAAGCCAACTGGCCCATGTGGTGAAAGGTAAGATCATGTTGTTTACTGTCAGGTAACTGTAACAGGACTGTCCAAGCCAACCGGCCCTTGTGGTGAAAGGTAAGATCATGTTGTTTACTGGTCAGACTGGTTTACTATCAAGGAACAGGTTCGCATCCTACTGGGGTCAGAATATTTTTTTTTTTGCCGTGTGGACTCGTTTCCTTTCTACGGCTATCGCCCGGTATAATCTGGGATATCTATACAGTACTTTAAGTCACTATATATGTTTAAAGGAAAGTATGGATACCATTAAGTGGAATTTAGCAACACATCTAGCTTTCGTATTTGGGCCTTAAAAGGTTGATACGTATCCTCGTATGACTTATGACTTACATTTATACCAGGTACTACTGTCCACCGGGAATGAGTGAACAATTCCCCTCCAAGCACTACTGTCCCATTGGGCATTACTGCCCTGGAGGTGTCCCAGAGCCAATCCCCTGCCAGAGCAACAGTCAGGTGAACACAACCCATGCCGTGAAGTGTAACCCGTGTCCTGCTGGTCACTACTGCATCATCCAAGGAATTGCCATCATCTGTGAGAAAGGATACTACTGCCCCGCAGGGACAGGTAGAGATCTCAAACCATGCCCCAAGGGGACCTATGGAGACCAGAAAGGACTTTATAAGGTGGAGCAGTGTAAAGTGTGTGATGCTGGGAGATATTGCGGCCTGGAACATGCAACTAACACATCTGGCCCTTGCAAGGCTGGTCACTGGTGCGAATATGGGGTGGACAGACCTGATCCTCTAGGTGAGAATGTCACAGCTGCTCTGCCAATTAACGCATCTTGCCCTCATTATGATGGTCGGGAAACAGGTCGTGGTGGAATATGTCCCATTGGCAACTACTGTCCCACAGGCTCGTCATCACCACGCCCATGCCCGCCTGGAACATTCGGCCCTCTGCCAAAGCTGGCATTATGCTGGCCGTGCATGCAAGGCTATTATTGCCCTGGTAACAATTCTGAATACGAGAGCAGGCCCTGCCCTCAGGGCTACTACTGCCCAAATGGGACTGTAGAGCCTTACCAGTTTCCATGTGACCATGGTACATACAATGATAAGGCTACTCGCACCAACGAGACGGACTGCTTGCCATGCAAACCTGGCATGTATTGCCCTCGTAGAGGTGAGATTCTAGCTTAATCAAATGAAATCAAACAAATTATTAACTTGTTCAGTCTATACGGTTGAAGAAGTAATTGTCATACAGTGCACAACTTACAATATGGATAATTCAAAGTGCATACTTCGCCATACGGCAAGAATATTCAATAATTAATCACTGAAATCAAGGTGAATAAGCAGAATATTCTAAAAGCCACTATTCATCGAGATTGAAGAGAGTAATTGTAGTAGCATATGCAAACTGGGTGCAACACAACACATTCAAGAAAAGTAAGCCATACAGCAAGAATATTCAATAATTAATCACTGAAATCAAGGTGAATAGGTAGAATATTCTAAAAGCCACTATTCATCGAGATTGAAGAGAGTAATTGTAGTAGTATAAAAGTAGTAAAACTAAGCCTTTGCGAGATTTCCTTCTCTCTCACCACCGCAGAACGGAAGTTTACGCCGGCCATTGTTTCATTCTGCAAAGTATTCACCACACGGAAAGTGAATGTTGTCTATTAGCCAGAGATAGCGAACCAATCAGATTGCTTGAAATACCAACGTCGCTGAGTTTGTATATGCTAATGAGTAGCAGATATCGGTGTCTGATGAGTTATATAAATATGAACAAGCACCTGCTTTTGACTGTTTTATGAGCTCAGAAAAGATTGTGTTCAGTTTTGAGATTGTGTAGAAATTGTAGCGCTGGGAGAGTGAGAATTTCTGGAGAGATGGATTAAAGATATTCATGATTGCAACACCCACCAGAAATGCAATTTTGCGGCTACTGAGATGCCGTTCGACACGTGCACAGAATGTTTTTGCTATGGAGAGGTAGAGAGATGGAATGCCATTCTTGAAAGAGTTAGAAACTATGCAACTGTCCAACTTTTTAAGTTTTCACTTAAGATCGAACTTCTAAAGTCATTTTTAAGGCCCTTAGTTGTATTTTGTATTCTAATATTTATTTTAATCGAACTTAATAGAATGTTTATCTGTTAATTTTCAAACCTCCTTTGTAACTAGCCTTAACAAAATTGTAAATTTACTTAGAAAATCTTTTTCGAGAAAGTAAATAAAGTTATTGTATTATATTATCTTGTATAATTTAACATGTTTGTATTTTTCTGACCAGGAATGATAACACCCAATGAAACCTGCGTAGCAGGGTACTACTGTAGGCGATATGCCAAAACAGGAACACCGAACCAAGCCGAAAATGCTAATATCTGCCCGGTGGGGAATTACTGCCCTCAGGGAACAGGTGAACCAAACAAATGTCCCAAAGGAACATTCGGGAACACCACCGGTAAGATTACCTGGCCATGGAAAGTACTGATAACAAAAACAACTGTTTTGTTGGTTGTATCAAACACTTTGAAACTTGTACACAGTTTCAGTCAAAAATTAAGACCGACTGCAAATCTAAAAAAGGATGTTATTCAATGTCACCTTTTTTGCTCAGCTATCAAAGAATAAATACACAGAATTAAGTTTAAAGTAATGTTGGTACAGTAGTGGTCTTTTGTTGTGAGTGTTGTTGAAACTATGGCAGTTGTATTTGTTTCAAACACGTATGTACGGGTAAATCTTTCTTTGCATTGTAACTGCATAAAACTTTCAATAAAAAGCTTTTTTCCCATAAGAGAGTTTCAAGATTTCAAAAGTGTCAATTGAATTACTTCTCTTGAGGTTTAGAGGCAGCGAGTTACATAGTTTTGGCCTATAGACTAACAAGTTCTTTAGTTTGTTGGTACTTTCAGTAATGATTACCATCGAATCGTAGGCTTCATCGTGGTACATACAGCTCTAATATTTCCTTGAGATAATTTGACACAATGTCATTGACTTCTCTGTATGTATTCAGTGAGACCCTGAATTAATGGGCCACAGTTTGTATTCAGACCCTGAATTGCCATATCTACCTAATGAGTCACAGTTTGTATTTCTGAAAAGATTGGTTTCGGGTGTTAAATCACTAGTTTTGTAAGTTTAGCTGAAAAACTGGTGTTATTGTTGCATTGCGGGATTAGAATTGGGTAAAACTGAATGTAAACAAATCTTTTTTATCGCTTGAAAAGCCACAAGACAAGCTTTTCCGGAGTAAAGCTGCAAATCTCATCATTTTGATCAAATTTAAATTGTCTATCTAGCTATCGCAAAGCCTTTGCAGCCAATCCTTTTTTATTTATTTGATAGCCCTGGGAGATAATAGTGAACTAGGGAATTTGGATACATCATTGATCGCATGAATGGCAACCAATACAGTTCGACTAGAAGGAATGAGACGTGATCAGACTTCACTGCACCTGTTGCAGGCGTTGTAACTGGTGTCGTTTTGTTGTAGGCTACCAGAGTGTCGACGAGTGTATCAACTGTACTGCCGGTTTTCACTGCTCCATCCCTGGAATGGACAAACCTGTCGGACCCTGTGCCCCTGGGTACTACTGTCCACCACGATCATCTAGTAATCAGGAAATCCCCTGTCCACCTGGCACGTATTGCCCTGGTCAGAATGTGATACCAGATCTGTGCCCTGAGGGAACTTACCAGCCGAATTCTTTAAGGTCGAATGCATCCAACTGCATGAAGTGCCCACCAGGTACGTTATTTGTGTTGAAAGAAACCCTAGATATTTTATGTATATTTTGATGAGTTTTCCCCATATAGATGTGGTAAACAATAATAATAATAATAATAATAATAATAATAAT
>JAOBRH010254448.1:0-11639 GCA_027575125.1 Umimayanthus parasiticus | reverse complement strand
CCCCCGAATGAGAGTAACTTGTACGACTGGTCTTTTATTTAGGTGAGCGTTTTTGTTGGATATATCTTGTGGTGGGTGTCTGTGACTGGGACTAGGTCTTTTAGGCGAGTGTGTAGAATGAGTTGGACATATCTGGTGGGTGTCCATGATTGGGGCTAGGTCTATTAGGTGAGTGTGTAAAACAAGTGGGACACATATTGGTCTGGTGAGTGGGTAAATGTCTGTGACTGGGGCTACATGTACATTGTAGATCTATCAGGTAGCAGATAAATTGTAAGTGGGACACATTTGATGGGTGGGTGAGTGTCTGTGACTGCAGCTAGGTCTATAAGGCAAATGGGACATATTGTATGGGCAGGTGGGTGAATGTTTGTGTCTTGTTCTAATTTTGGGCTCAGTGTGTGAATAGAGCAAGTTGTACATATTTGGTGGGTGAATGTTTGTGACTGGGGCTAGGTCTATTCAGTGTGTGTATAAAACGAGTTGGATTCATCTGATGGGTGGGTGTCTGGTTGTGACTGAGGCTTTATCTGTTAAATGAATGAGTGTGTAGATCAAGTTGGAGATATTGGTTAGGTGGGTGTCCGTCTCTGGCTGTGGCTAATTCTATTAGATGAGTCATTTTATAGAACAAGTGGGATATATCTGGGGGAGGGTGAATGACTTAATGGCTTGTCAGTGGATGGGTGAATTTCTGTGGTTGGTGCTACATCTAAAATTATAGGTCAGTGTGTGTGGAAAGATATTGTGGGATGGGGGCAAGGGGTTGTGCTAATTAAATGTTTATGACTAGAGCTGGGTCCATAAATTAAATTAGTGAGTGTGTAGAACAAGTTGGACATATCTGGTGGGTGGGTGAATCTCTGTGACTGGGGTTAGTTGTATTAGGTGTGTGTGTGTGTGTGTAGGACAAGTTGGACATATCTGGTGGGTGGGTGTCTGTGACTGGGGTTAGGTCTAATAGGTGGGTGATTCTGTAGAACAAGTTGGGTTATCTTAAGGATGAATATCTGTAACTGGTGCTAGGACTTTTCAGTTGGGTGAGTGTGTAAAACAGGTTGGACATATCTGGTGGGTGGGTGAATGTCAGTTACTGGAGCTAGGTCTATTAGGTAGGTGTGTTTACAGAAAAAGTTGGCCATATTTGGTGGGTGGATGGGCGGGTGTCTGTGACTGGGGTGAGGTTTATTTGGTGGATGAGTGTATAGAACAAGTTGGACATATCTGGTGGGTGGGTAAATGAGAGTAACTTGTTCTAGCTCTTTTATTTAGGTGGATGTTTTTATGTCTAACATGTACAAGTTTTACATATCTTGGGGATGGGTGCATGAATGTTTGTGGTTGGGGCTAGGTCTTGTAGGGAGTGAGTGTATAGAACAAGTTGGACATATCTTGTCGGTGGATATATCTCCCATATATCTGTCTGTGACTGGTGCTAGGTCTATTGGGTAAGCGAGTGTGTAGAAGGTGTTGGACATATCTGTTGGGTGAGTGAACATTTGTCGACCGAGGTTAGGTATGTTAGGTGTATCTGTGCGTTTAAAACAAGTTGGTTGTATTTGATGGGTGGATGTCTGTGGCTTAATAAACTATAGGTTTAATAGTTGAGTATGTGTGTAACACAAGACGGAAGTCACTGATTGGTGCGTGTTTGTTTGTGGCTAGGCCGAGGTACTGACTAAATGAGTGTGCATGTAACACAGGCTGGATGTATCTGATTGGCACTGTGCAGCCGGTCCTGTAGCCATAGCAACTCAGATCAGTGCTTTTTTTCTTAAAAGTGCTAGTTTTGTGGTTTTCACACAATAGGACAGATCTAGCTGATCAAAGACTATCTGTGACATTTTTGATCGTTTCAAACCATGCAGGTTTAGTTTCTGTAGTCAAATAGAATAGAAGGTGTCCTTGAGATTTTGATGTCTCATATATACATTAACCCTCTCAGCCCCACAGACGCCATATGAGGTATTGCTAAATTCACCTTAACTGTCTCTATAGTTTCCTTGTAAACAGGTTGGGAGAATTTTGTTTTTCATCTTAGATAAAATGTTGTGTACGTATACGATCAATCGGTTTGTTCTCTTTACCGAGCATCATATTTTGTGTGGATATTTTAAGGAGAACTTACATATTGATAAACTGGCTGGGGCTGAAAGGGTTAAATACTTATTGGAAGATACGTTATATATGGCTAATTAATTAGATTACAAGTTTTCAGATGGCCAGTTCCTTTGTTGAAAATGCGTATGGGGGCAGGCGTCATTTGTGTCAGGGGAGTCTTGCCAGGGGGCGGCCGAATCGCCCCCCACCCCCCGTACGCGTATGTTTGAGATTGAGATAAAAGTATTCCCCATTGCGGTATGGTTAAGTTTGGTTTAAGACTGATACTAAAAACATTTAATGTTTTCTTCTTACAGAGTTGTGGTCAAGTTAACAAAGGCAGTGCAAAAATCTGTTACATGGAAAAAGGAATTAATCAAGGAAGCGAAGCCAATGAAGTCCGCAAAGATAGGTTCTTTTTTGTTTTTTTAGGCAGGAAGACGTACATACAGCTACACCGACAACGATTCGGAAGTTCGTTACCTGCAAACTGTTCGTTTTGATGTGAACCACCGGATTGATTTGGTGTTTAAGTTTTTCATAGTCATCACATTCTCTTGATATATTTTAGCTTAATGTCTAAAATTATTGGACGACGCTGGAGAAAATTTGGCGATCAGTCTTGTGATTATTTCTCCTGGCAGTTTTGTGTGCATAAGTCACAAGAAAACTCTATTCAGTCAGAAAGTTCTTTCGTTTGCTACTCGACAAATCAAGGGAGCAATGGCTGTTTTGTTTTTATTTTACGCCGAATTGTATTAAAAAGCTAAGAAAATGCTATGACTCAAATTCTGGTTTTAAAACCTTAACTTTGTTTGAAAACACTACTTGCAGCTGAAAGCAATGAAAGTTAATTAGCTAACTATATTCGTTTTTAATTGTCAGAAACCAAGAGATCTTGACAGCAGCACATGTACAGTACTTGTGCCACGAGTTTTGAAGTCTGATCAGTGAAAGCTGCTTTGTTTGTGTTTAGCAACCAACTCAACTAGCGGGTGTTTTTTTCAAAGCAATCCTGTGACAGACCTTAACTTGCGACAAAGATAGTTAGAGACGAGGCAGAGAAGAAAACATCATTTATCATCCACGTTTAATGTAATACTGTAACTTAATTAATGTAGTGATATTCAACATCAAAGGTACGTTACGTTAGTTTATGTTGACTGTCGAAGCCCGTATCTAACTATGTTGGCTGTCGAAGCCGCATATCTATTGCAGTACCTATCTTACACTAAGCATGTATAGCATCATATACTTTAAACTGCTCCTTGCATCTTGTGGATGATAAACTGAAATTTAGAAACAGTGCAGCAGCCTGAAGATGACGGTTTTCTCGCACCTTTCATCTGTTTTTCGTGTCCGTGGGCCCTCATCTTTGTCTTCTTCTTTCTCTCTGTCGAGGGGGAGTGGGGGAATAAAACGGAGTGGGTGAGTTTTCAACTACGCGAGTAAAACTACTTCAGGTGTAGATTAGTCAGGTGGACAGAAATTAATTATATTATGTTGTATTACAATGATGTAATTTAAACATTGCGTTGCTAGATAATTTATAGATAATATAGGTTCTAAAGGTGTGGGACCTTCCCTAGGCACGTAGACGGTACCGAATTTTCGAGAGGAGTGAATATGTTTTCGGACGAACGTGAGCAAGGTGCGCGCAAAGGGTATTTTTCGGATATACCCATTAAATATGGCGGCAAGCGTCCAAGTTAGATGAACGAAAGCTCCTGAATGTGGTTTACAAGGAGGCAACACGCAGAAGTGCGTTATGATGGTTTGTATGTTCACTGTAACAGTGTCGTTCTAATTTTGTATTTCTAAGTTTTAATTTGCTTTTTTCGTGTTAAAGATTCTCTAATCAGGAAATGGGAATTCTTTTGATTGTTCTCCAGAGCTAAAAAAAACCCTTAAAGTCCTGATTTCAACAATTTTAAAGCACAAAAAAAAATCATAATCAAAAGGCATCTAACTTGTACTTTATCCAGTTTATCTCAAAAATAACATGCTTGGTGGTACGAAGATAAAGCTTCAATTAGTTCCGTTTACTTTCGGTGGTCCGGCTTTGTTAGGTTTAGCACTCGTTGTACTTACACTTCTCTGTGTTTCTACCAACAGTAGAGAGATGACCTGATCGAGAGCAGAGGTATAGACAGATCAATCAAAATGGCGTGGTTTGTATGAATGACGCTTTTTATCAATGCTGTAGATTTTTTATGTCGCCAGGCTTGTTAACTTAATTCCCGAGTTTAAATTGTCCAGTTGTTTGACTGAATTAAAATCTATGACAGTTCTGGCAAGCAAAGAAAGAAAATCCGACCACTTTCATGTTGGATCACTTAAAAGAACCCACACACTTGTCGATAAGAGTAGGCTAATGCCGGTGTTGTGGACTGTCACCTCCTCCCATACAAAGGGCCTGCTGTAGTTAAGGAAACCTGTAGCAGTGCCCCTCTCCCGACAGGGAAAAAGCTAAATAAATCAAAAACATATTTTTTAAGAAAAAAAAAAAAGCTGTAACAGCCTTGGCTGTCTGTTCTTATTTATTGATTCTAAGAGTAGATAGTAACTATTGCCTCGACGCTGGAAGCGCATTTTATTCAGACTGTAATGGAGTTTAACAGACTATAACGAGTTTTTAATGTGATTCAAAAATCAATTTAATATCGATACTCCCGTCTTTCATTTTTGGTCAACAATAGTAAACTTTCATGCCTGAGTCAAATCAGATAAATGTTACGTCCGTAATTGTCTGTTTGTAATAGTGATTACTACCTAATTTTCTATTAAACTACACTTTAAGGACGTGAAGGCTGAAGTGTGGCACGCAGGGCGTCAATTTCCCAGGACAACCAGGTAGCTTGTGGTTTGTGAACCACGTTGTCAGAGGTTGAAAATAGTCTCAGTCTGCACCAAATGAGCCCTGTTTTCATGAAAGTATCAGAGTCTTTGATCTCTTCAACGGTGAGTATTAAACTTCTGTCATCGGAGATCTTGAACAAGAGATCCTGTTGTATGCACTCGTTGGAAAGGACACGAAGCTTCAACTCCTCCAAGCATCTCTCTGATCCAAGCATCCCCCATGACGGACCACATATGTTATTTTTCAATGGAGAAGCAACCCCCCGGTACTTTATAGATGCATGTTAATTGCTACAACAGGGACCGCGGAGCTACTTTGAAAGTGGTGGGACTGACAAGTGACTCAAAGTGGTGGGGCTAAAAACACTTTTTTCTTAGTAACTCTTTATAATTTTCAAAAAAGTGGTAGGGCTATACCAGCCCCTCCGCAGTCCCTGTACAAGCTTTCTTCTAAATTCTCCTTGCATTCCCCGATCTGTGGCGTGTTGAATTGAAACATTGATTAAAACAGTAAGTGCCTCTTTCACAAGGTTCTTTTAACGTTGGCACAAAGAGCTGTTGGGGCTTACAGCACGAGGCAACCATCACAACTTAGGTACAGCCACTGGACTGCCTGACGAGGAATTAGGTCATCAGGTACTCGGCATGGTCATCGACCTGTTCTGCCTTAGCGAATACGCCAGTACGCTCAAATGCGTCGAACTTGGCTTGAAGTTCTTCCATGGTACCTGTGTTGTTCTGTGGTATCTTTGTGGGGGGACTGGAAAAGCCAGGTACTGGTAGAACGCGTGTTGACGAAGGCCTAGATATCAGCACTAACATGCACGATGTACTTGGCAATGGCAGTGTCGAATACGTTTTCAAAGTGAAAGTTGGGCAATTGGAACTGGTCACGGATGTCCTAAGACAAACACCCATATAAACGATACGGAGAGCCAGGGTTTATGCGCACAGCTGATGGCACTAGGAACAAAGGATTTTGTAATAAAACTTGCCTAAAGTGAAATGAACCCTGTTTTCATGAAAGCATCTGATTAGTTGATTTCTTCAACGGTGAGTATCAAACTCCTGGTCTACAGTGTCGTAGAAGGTTGCAAGACTTTATGTAGTGCTGGTAAGTTGGTGAGAAGGCAAACTTAACAAGTGCTTGATCGTGTAGTACAGTTGTAAAACGAATGATCCTAGGCCATACACAGTCAAGAGAAAGCGACTAATTCACCGTGGAAATAACAACGTGCTCCGACCTGGTGTCATAGCCTAAAAGGTGCATATCCAGCCTGAACAGAAAATGAGTTTATCTGAGGAAGAAGGTTGTTGCGCTTGAGATTTAATAAGCACGAGTGCCGTACGTGAGCGAAGTACCACTCACATAAGTGTCATCGGAGATCTTGAACAAGAGATCCTGTTGTATGCACTCGTTAGAAAGGACACGGAGCTTCAACTCCTCCAAGCATGTCTCTGATCCAAGCATCTCCATGACGGACCAAGTATGTTACTTTTGAATGGAGTAGCAGCCCCCCAGTACTTTATAAATGCATTTTAACTGCTACAAACTTTCTTCTAAATTCTTCTTGCATTCCCAGATCTGTGGAGTGTTGAATTGAAACATTGATTAAAACAGTAACTGCCTATTTCACAAGATTCTTTTAACGTTGGCACAAAGAGCTGTTGGGGCTTACAGCACGAGACAACCATCACAACGTAGGTACAGCCACTGGATTGCCTGACGAGGAATTAGGTCATCAAGTAGTCAGCGCCGGTCATCGACCTGTTCTACCTTAGCGAATACGCCAGTATTTTCATTTGCCTCGAACTTGGCTTGAAGTTCTTCCATGGTACCTGTGTGGTACTGTAGTATTTTTGTGAGGGGACTGGAAAAACCAGGTAGTCAGAACAAGTATTGACGAAGGCCTGGATCTCAACACTAACACGATGTACTCGGCAATGGCAGTGTCAAATACGTTGTCAAAGTGAAAGTTGAGCAACTGGAACTGGTCACGGATATCCTTAGCCAAGCACTGGTCTGGATCAAGATTGACAGTGGTAGAGAAAGGTATGCTACTGGCAGGTGTCGTGAGATCAGTAATAAGGAGGAGAGGGGAAGAATGCGAGTCCTTGGTTGAGTGATATGTCATTCGGGAGAACGCGTGCGCTATCGAGCCTGGATTCGAAGGTCCATAAGGCATCAGGCTCAGTGTCAGTGTCAGTGTCTGGCAGGACAGAAGGCTGAAGTTAGCAACCCGACAGTTTGACTTTCGCTGGGTATGCGAATCAAAAATACCTGGGTATGCCTTAGAGGAGAATGAAGCATGTGACGAGATTAGTTGTGATAATATCATACAATCACAGGAGCGTTACCCCCAAGTACACCGACATCAATTTGGTGGATAGTAACTTGGTTATCTTCATAGTTGGACTTCGATCAGTCAATCCAATTGCAAGTGGAATCCAGTGCATAACTGTGAACAGTGTTGAGCGAGCGGGATAGCACTCGGAAATGGGCACGGAGTAAACTTTGCTGCGAAATTGCAAGTTCATGAACTTTCGAAGTTGAGACAGTCTGTGTGTTTATATGCCAATCAGAAATTACTTGACCTGGGTATAATAAGTATGTTTTGGCCACAGTTGGGAATACTAAGTCAGCCACTGACATTGTTGTGGTTCGTAATCCCGCCGACGTCCAGTTGGATGCCACCGGATTGCACGGTCATGTCAGGACTATGTTAACACTGCAAAGAGGGTATGTTTCTCGATCTCAGTGATGGAGGTCGTAGTGTTGAATTAGGTATAATCCCTAACGATAAGAATGAGTTGACGGAGGCGACACACTACATCCGCAACACACTAGATATCATTAGTTGTAAGTGGCTCAGAAGAGGTCTTTGGAATAGCTTAACAGGTTGATACAAGTGGCAAGAGAGAGAAGCTGCCTCGATAAAAAAGATATCTGCTGGACAAGCACTTTGTTTGGTATTGGGAGAAATATTAAAACTTGATATGGGTGTTAGTAATGATCTTAGCATGCACCGCGCGCGGTACGACTATACGCTCTCCAATATGCTGGAAATTAACTCTTGTCGTTTTGAGTTGCTTAACCTTTGAAAGGTACCTTTGAACTGAAGGTTAAGCAATTCAGAGTGACAAGAGATAAAGTTGACATTGTAAGCAGTAAGGATCTTGTCAAGCACGGCGCGGAGCACGACAATACGCTCACGAACAGTCTGGAAGATGGAGCAAGTCAAAATAAACAAGAGATAAACCTGATATGGTCAGGTGAGTAAAAATCTCATAAGTCACGGCACGGGACACGACTATACGCTCACGAATAGGCTGGAAGGGTTGAGCAAAATGGTTTGCTACTGGTAGGTCAGGTTAAAAATACCGCGTGCAAGAAGAGAAGAGGAGAACAAGGGCGCGAATCGCGGAGGAGGAACAGGAATGACGGGGGGAGTTAGCCCTACCCGCACACGTTTTTCGGCGGCCTCAGTTAGTGTGGCTTTTGCTGTCAACTGGAATAGTGATCCAAATTCGACACAACATTTTGCCCCTCTTTAGACAGATAGCGAGTCATTAATGTTAGTTGTTCGCAAGTCATGGTCGACGTACCTGACATCCTTTGGGCTTCAGGTGGAGGTGGGATGGACTTCAGTCCTGAGATGAAGAATCCACAGAGTATCAAGAACGTGATCAAAACTTGAACGAAGCTGAAGATAGTCACCAAACAGTTAGACTGAACGGCAATAGGCTTCCGAGTAGGAAGGACTGGATGCGTCTAACGGAGGGGTGAAAGGTGTGGCGGGAAGGAATGCCATATTGTCAGTGTTTCATGTCTAGCATGTCAAACGGCGATATCATTATTGGCCATTAAATAATTGCAAGCTTATATACATTTATGGGCCATTAAAGGATTTCAAGTATATACATTGACTTAGTGCTGGCGGGTGACAAGGGCAACAAACTCAAACCTTCTGGAGCCCCGAATTAGAGTGCAGTGGACTTCGCTGATACCATCCACGAGGATCATGCCTTCTATTTGGTGATCCATCGGTGATACGGCTTTGCAGGCGACGCACGAACGATATTTGAAGTTGCGTCAGTGATGAGGGTCAGCGGCGCACGGCGTACGTACCATGGAATGTGTTCAGATCGTTGGCCTGGATAATGCTGACTCTAGGGACAAAGGCCTAGTGGATTGCTCGGGCTGGGTGGTGCTGGTGTGTGGATCAGCAGTAGTACCATATTTGAGGGCTTTGTTGTCATTTAGGTATTCACGCACATATTGGGAGCGGCTTAGGTGATGTCTGTCACGCTCGGGGAGAAGACCATATTCCATTACGTTATGAGTAGTGTGTGAACAGCCAGTGGTCTTGAAAAGGATTCAGGACTGAAGCAGTCGTTGAATCGCTAGGTGGGTTAGGCCAAGGAGTCCTGGCCTTTGTGTCCTCAGTAGAAAAAAATCCGTCCGGGACAGAGATATTAAGCGCCTTTATATTTTAGGATCTTAGTTTAAAGTGGTTAGGGATTTATTTTTTGACTGATAAATTTAACGAATTAAGCTAGCCCGAGTCTGAGGTACGTGGCCGGATCAGTTGCAGCAACAGAACAGTTTTAAAGGTGCTCTCGAGCCACGGGTTGTCAATGCTAGGAGACGTCGTCACTAACAGTAGGGTAAATTTTCTTCAAAGATGGCCACGAGACGTTGGTATATCTTCTATTCTGTCATCAGATTAAAGGGTAATGTTGAGTAAGTTTTAAAAATGCGTACTAGAGGATCGGAAACCGAAGTGCTAGCGGATCGTCTGTCGTGTGTCGTTCATTGAGGAAAAGTTCTAACAATAAAGCTGCGCGAGACACGAGACAGCAATTTGTGATCTGACCCAAGAGCAACTCAAGATCGGCGTTCTCTAGAACAGGGACGAGCCGACTAGCTTGGAGGACAGTACGTAGAACCATCGTTGATGTGATGATTGAAAGTTGTTTTTCATACCATGTTGTCCCTAGGAAAGATGATAAACTTATTGTTAAGCGGCAGGTACCTAGGTCAAGTTTCTTGCCTTAGTTTTCTGCTGACGACCATTGGCGTTGGCAGACATGGAAAAATCGGAACCTGCGTTCCGCACGAATTACGACCGGAAAAAGAAAAAGATCAAGTACAAGAGACGATCTATAACTGACCTGAATGTGGCCTTCAAAATTCTGCTGGCAACTGTTTTGTTTACAAGTTTAAAGACGTAAGTTAGGGTGCGCTGCTATCACGCTAATATACAAGAGAGACGTTCATCTTAAACAACATGCAAAACAATATGGTGGATGGGAGCTCAGAGGCGCGTGTGCATGCCTTGATGATAGAAGTGCAATGGAAGTAAAAAGACACAGGCGTTGTGTTTCACTCGTGCTGCTGCTTGGTCCTGTACGTCCTCTTCGTGGGAATCACCGGCACCGTTTATCCAGATTGAGCCTGTCAGTTCACACCCTTGTTCAGTGTCAGCTTTTATTTTATAGAAACAACGCAAGTAAAGGTGCTTGTAAACCTAAGCTGTGATCGGATCTGTGACGTGTTTCTTTGTTTGTTTGACCTACGAAGGTTTCAGGTTTACTCCGTCAGTAAGCCAAGTGTGCAAAAGACTCAGTTTACACAAACTGTTGATATTGTGCTCGCTATTTAGCTCTATTTTATTGTTACTTTCAGCTTAACTGGAGTTCTCTTAGGCCGGCGAAAAAGTACTTCAACCCTTGTGCTTTCTAGAAGCTTGGAGGGCCGGCCTTCAATTTGCCCAAGTTGCAGATTATGCAAGATCGATTTAGCACATATTCTCGCCAGTTTAAAGAACTGTTACTTTATTTGGCTTTATTTTTTGTTTCTTTCGCGGCTGAAATGGATTTGCCTTAGGCCTACGGAAAGCTATCTCAACCCTTTTGCTTGTCAAGAAGCTTGGAGGGGCTTTAGTCTGCCCTACAGCTGGATTGTGCAAGATCGGTTGTCGATGATGATGTATACAGGTGCTCCTCGTAGAGCTTTTCAGCTATCTGTTGCTCACGAGGTCGAACCGAAAGCATGTACAAGGCGCATCTGGCTGCCGCTATATGGCCCATGTGTGATCTCGGAGCATGTAGACTGGCCACAGCACCGTCATTAGCCTACCTCTTATCGACGAGTGCGTAAGTTCTTTTAAGTCCCCTGATACTGAGAACGTCGACAGACTAGACCAACGGCTTAACGTCCCTGTCCGCGGACAATGTAGCGAAAGAAGGTCGTCCAGCAAAGTTCAACCCTTGACCAGGCCCTCGTCATTGGCAGTTAGAGATCATACCAACTGTGCTAACCTCGCACACAAGTAAAGTGGTGCATTTATATATAACGCCTTTTCCATATGAAGATGCTCAAAGGCGCTTTAAAATGATCATGCAGCTTACCCCCGTATCACACACATCGGTTCCGGCTCTACTTTATTGTCTCTTTCGGCCTAACTGGATTTGTCCTAGTGCTTACTAGAAACTTGGAGGGGCTCAATCCAATCTGTCCTAGTGGGGCTTCGCACACTCTATTTGGTGCTATTTTAATGTCTCTTTCGGCCTATCTGGATATATCGGAGGCCTGCGCAAAGGCAGTTGTTAGAAGCTTGGAGAGGCTTCAATTTGGGGTGTGCAAGATTGGTTTGGCACATATCTCGACAGTTTAA
>JAOBRH010252226.1:0-11648 GCA_027575125.1 Umimayanthus parasiticus | reverse complement strand
GTATATCCTCTAGCCTTCAAGTCCAAATATCAGGAAACTGACCGTGCAACACAATTTTATCAATATATTTTTATCAATATTGTTATCCAGTGTTTGGTATTTAATAACACAAATATTCAACACAGGCTTGTTAGATATGCGCTTATGATAATCGACTGGTGCTCCACACCTCGTCCGCTATCTAGCAAGCTCATATTCAACGCGCGTTCATGGTAGCAATTGTTAAATACCGGCGAGATCCGAACCTCCAATAATACACAGAGTAATGAATAGCTGTTATCAACATTGGTAGTTCTCAATATTTAATATTAGGTTGAGGCTTACACTGGTTATCCTACGTAAAGTAATAACGCTTCGTTCTAATGATTGACACATCATATGCAGATATTAGTGATGAAGCTTCTAAGGTAAAAGATATAAACCTGAATCAGGCCATAGGCATAGCGAGGTATGCGGTGTGCGCAGCACCTCCCAGAAGCCAAAAATAGTCCGCTTGATGAAATCATAAACGATTTGAAGTGATACAAAATAACGTGGCGATTGTTAGAATTGACAATTTTAATGCATTTCCAGCAATTTGAGAATGTCATATTTTAAAATTTTCCGGACGAGTACGGCCCCGGTGTCCCCTGAAAGCTTGGTGTCTCCGATCCTTGCATATTTTATTATTCCAACATTAATTATTTGGTCCCGGTTCGCGAGGTATGCACCCTCATGAAAATCCTGGCTACGGGCCTGTGGATGGATGATTATATTGCAGTTTGCTCAACCATTTTATATGTGGCTCATTCGCTCTCTTTCCACAAGCCTTTTTGTTTAACCACTTCGCTGCAATCCCAATTCTTGACTAATTTTTAAACCTTTTAGTGTTTGCACCAGCAAAAAGAATATGTATAACAGCCACCTTATTCTTTGCAGAAAGTCCCGGATGCTTCGAGCCGTTCCAGACATTTTACACACGCAAGTTTAAAGCAGTTACATCGTTTAAACTTAACGACGAGCTGTTCCTCGCTTTTCCCAATTACTTTGACGGCTACGGTGGATTGAACACGAAGATGCCTGGTTTACGTGCTTCAGAAAAATAACTTTACACTCAACCAAACACTTGACACAGTTGATGTCTCGGACGTTGAACATTTTACAATTCTTGGCGATCACTTTCTGGCTTTAGCGAACGAAAAAGATAGCGGTGGAAGCAAACTGGATTCTGTTGTGTACAGGTGGGAAGCGGGAACGTTCAGAGAGTTCCAACGCATTCTAACAAACGGCGCTAAAGACGCACATTACTTCACCATCAACACGAGAAAATTTATATCATTTACTAACAACATGGATGGCAGTAGCAAAGTATCCATCTACGAATGGAAAAATGGAAAATTTAGTAATAACATACAAAACATTCAAATAACATGGCCATACAGATGCAACACCTTTGCCATCCAGAACATCACCTATATCGCGTGTGGCAGCTGGATTAGTGCTGAAGTAGTCACAGTTCTGAAATGGTCAGGAAAGCGGTTTGAACCATTCCAGGAGCTACCCTCGTCGAAAGTCGTCTATGGCCGACCACACATCATCGACGCTAACGGTACCGTTTATCTTGCTATCGCAAACAACAATAGAGGTTATCATGAAAGTTACCTGATCTGCGATACGGATTCGTTCATTTACCGATGGAACGGCACCAAGTTCGTCCACCACCAGTCCATCTTGACTCGTTGTGCCATTGGTTAGGGTTCTTTCGCGTCCAAGGGTGAAGTATTCTTCGTTGTGGCTAATTCCTGGACACCGTATAGTGACTGGAAAAAGGTGAAGTCTGCAGTTTACAAGATGGCTGGCAACAAGTTCAAATTACACCAGCAGTTGTTGACCTTGGGGATAAAGTGCGTACACGCTTTCACAGACAAGGACAAGCAGTATCTAGTGGTGGTAAGCCGGCACGGTAGCAAAGGCATCGAAAATCCAGTGTACATTTGGAATTGAATTGTAATTGCGGACCATGTTCGTTGTCGGATATGTCAACGTACCGGAAGGTCCTTGCTGAAGCCAACTACAAGTTTATCTCAGGAGTGTATCTTGACAGTGTAAATATTGCATCAAATTTGCATCAGCGTAAATGACTCGCTTTTGTTTTTATTCATTTCAAAATTATTATTTAACCTTACCAAGGCTGGGCTTTTTTACCTTAAAATGACTGAAGGGGGGCACTTTATAGAATCTGCATCTATTTTGGATGAATGGAATGATACTTGGCACAAACATTGTTTGTGTGGAGATGTACGTCTTCTGGTGTTTATAATTACGTTACTTTTTGAAAATTACAATTAATTCAAGACAAATTTTGCATGCTGTTTTAGCTAGGTATTTTTACATGCATAAATTATGCATTCAAAATATCTCATTTGATATAAAGAATCTGATTTGTAACAAAAATGCAATCGCTTGGCCTATAATTAGCCTTGCTATGGCAACTCTTATGCTTCTTTGCAAACATTGAAAAAACAATGTTATCTTGGCAACAGCCTGCCAGTTGACACACTATAGTATATCGCCCTCCAACCTAGGTAGGGTTACAATCAAGCTCGGCAAAGATCGTTTTAGAACAACCAAAGTGAAATTGACAGAAAATAGCCTTTATATCTATAAATTAAGGACGTTCAACATAAGTAGAATAGAACCATGTTGGGACAGGAATGTCTCTCCTGACAGCTACGTTTAGGGCAGAACCATAACCAGGAACATTCGCTTGTCCCAGTACTCTGCGCAAAGAACATAATACAATCTACAGGCTCTATTAGATGGTTTAGGAATTACGAAAGTATCTATACTACTCCGATATCCGCCTCCCAGAGGCCAAGAAAGTAGACAAATTAAACACGTTTTAGAATAGCTATCAACTCAGAGAAGAAAGTCCCCATCTCGCAGTACGGCTGCACTCCATCAGTTAACGAGTCTTCTACAACTCTGAAGATCACTTGGTTGCTGGGGAGACTGGCAGTTCCACAGATGAAGATAGTTGGGCCAAATAGAAAAAAATGATACAGCAAAAACCAGCATATAAGACCTTAGAATTTAAGACCATTTTCGATTTAGACCCCCTTTACACAAGACTCTGTGATTGAGGCTAGAATTTCAAACAGCTAGTACTTGTTTTAGTAAATAGAGCCAAACATGTATATACTGTGCATGTCTTAAAACAGTTGTATACGGTGTTTTGTTTCAGTTGTAAGTATAATACATTAAGTGCATATAGGATTTGTGTAAGAGCATATACTGTCATTTTGGAGATCATTTGTGCATAAATTATAATAAAGTATTTACCACACGTACCGAAAATGAATCGCTTTTTTCTAAATAAGAACTTATTAAACATAGCCTCCAATGCAGTCGCCTTATTTCCTTCGCCGCAGGTAAAAACAACCCGTTCAGCCCAATTTCCTAGTAAACACCATTTACCTAAGAACCTGTTCAGCCCAATTTGCTAGTAAACACCATTTACCAAAGAACCTGTTCATCGACTGTTCTGCCTCGAGTTTCTTAGTAAACACCATTTACCTAAGAACCTGTTTAGGCCAACTTGGTAAACTCTCAGTTCTTATAAGCGGGGTTTTAGCGTGCATGCGTAGTTCCGATAACAGACTCACACCTGCTTCCAACCCGTACAGCTTCTTTTTTGAAACATCCAAACTCCTTCCTCTTGATTCAACTGTATTAATGAAACTAGATGCCAAAGGTTTCGTTGGCTTTCTGACATGTTGCCAATACGACAGACGAAACAAAACGTCCTTACCGATTAACAGTTTCCTCGTGTACCCGTCGAAGATTTGCTTAAAGTTTTGTTCCATAAAAAACTTTGCGGTTTTGGTTTCTTTATATCTGAGTTTGTATTTAAGTTGACCCACCACTTTTTTTGTTCAAAATCTTGTTTGCCATCCCCCAGGACCTTTTCAAAAAATGTAGCTCCCTAGAGTTCCCATCATGCTTTGTGACCTTGGTTTTGTGCTTTTTTCATTATCATTATCATCACGCTGACATTAACTTTTGGCCTAACCCTCCCTTAAACACGGAGCGAACCTATATCTGAAGGCTCTGGGTCTCAGCCTATCAATCATTAATATTTTCAAAGCATTTCATTGGTTGAAAAATGATGGGAGTTATTCAATTGTGAGTTTGGCTTTCCTCTGCCCGAGTCGCTAGATCGCTGCTGCTTCGCCAGCGAAAAATGATTTTGTTGCTGTGACTTAGTCTCATTTGTCTGATGATCATCTCGTCATTTCTTTCGATACGTGACGTCGTTTACATCACTTTCGCTCGAAAAATTCTTTGAACTGTCGGTGCATGCACTGTATACAGTCGATCTGCAAAACCTGTGATATTCAACGCATGCGTGGGCGTACGTATTTTGGACGTGTCCAAAGGAGCGCGAAATATTTTTAAACGACGTGCGCATGAAGACGCTTCGCATTGTATGAACTTCAACTTGAAATATTGCCGTTAGGGTTTTCACGCCTTTAAAAACCGGAAATTAGTTGTGCTCAAACGTCGAGAATTCCGAAGCGCAGTTTTGCCGATCGCAGTTGTGTGCAAGAACAGCAACTGTATGTAGAAATCAAAGTGTAATAACTAGTCTACCACTGTAGCCAGTTCAGTTTCTGCTCTCAGCCAGGACGCCAAAAAAATGAGCCGAGTATGAAATAAAAATAAGTCTCTATGTTTTAAGACACTTCGTTTACGATACAGTGTAAATACGCATATGTGAAGCACTACGCAAACGTGAACTGTATTCGTTTCAATGACTGAACGACCGTGTGCATCCGCCATTTTATGTTTCCGTTAAATAACTCAAAATTGGCCTTTTATGGGCTCGCTCCGTGTTTAAAAGGATATCGAACGATCAATCTTTCTGTTGAATTTGGCTTTTTTAAAAACTTTACCAGTGCCACAGTGTTCTGTATTAAATCTCTAAATTTTTGGTACTTACAAACTTTGACCTGCTCTTTCCATTTCTGGAATTTACAGAATGTGAACGTCAGGTTTTCAAAGACGTAAGAAAGGTATTCCCCCACCCTCCCCAAGAGTACATGGTTTTTTCCCCTTATCCGTATGGGAGGTTATAATAAGCAAGCAACGAACAGTCACATTATAAAGCTTCTTTGTTGCTTTCCTTGCGTATGACACTTCGTACATGTTTAACTGTACCAATGCACGCACATTGTTAACCATTTTTAAAATTAGTAAAGAACTATAATATATAATAGGTTATAAATGGCTTAACGGAAATGCAAACGTCGTTAATTCTTTTATAGTACAATTGCACTCGAGATTTATACAAAAATATGTGATCTCAAAAATACGTTATTTTGCAAATTCAAAACTTTATCTATGCTAGAGCAGTTAATTGATAAACGAAACATGCGCAAAACCTGGCGCCACAAAACCGTTCCAAATGGTTGATAAAATGTAAAAACACTCTCCCCATCCCTAGGGGTTGAAATTGCCCCTTCCAAACCAACTTGTGTAAAACCTGGTGCCACAAAACTATTCATAATTCTGTATAGCATTTTCTAGTTTATAAAAACGTTTAAAAAATCCCGCCCCTCACCCCAACAACTTAACTCTCCCTTCTCACCCCTTGCCAGAAACATCATTTCCTTCAAACTGTCGTTCCAATAAAAATGTAACGAGATAATGAAGTTGCAGCTTCAATGCTATTCTTAGAAATTGTCTCTGTAACTCAAATTCGTTTGTTTTCAAGCTGCTTTTGAAAGCAGCTCAAGATTCGTAAGCTATTCTGTACAGCAAGCTTCATTTGCGTTTTCAATAATATCCGTTACTAAAGCACAACTGTTACAAAACTGGCTTCAGAGGATTTGACATCTCAAAAAATTGTATGTTTAACAAAAATTTGAAAGCAGTTGTTGCATCTCTATCTCTCTTGAACTTATTTTAATTAAAATTGAAAAGTTGTATATTGCAAGGAGGTAGATCTCTAATACTTTGGAACTAGAAAAGCTGATATACTTTTCTTTGACTGAAGGAAAACGATTAACAAAGTGAAAGTTAATACAAAGAAAAACAGCGATTGCATAAAGACATTGATAGCAACAAAACTATCGGAAGAACACTAAAACACAGACAAAATCTTGCCGGACTTTATGAAATGTGACGAAATTGATTCGCTGAACTTCTCAAATTAAATACACTTTCAAGTGCTATAAATATTTAACTCGAACTGGAGGAAGTAGCTAGCTAGATCTAGTTTGTCTAATTCTTGGAAACGTCGGTTCAAAGTGAATCGTTGACTACATGACTGCGTCAGGCATGCTTTGGATATTATGCTTCGTCAGTGTACATGAAATCAGTGTATGACAGCAAAATGCAACGTAAGGAATGAGTTAAACTTCCAGCAGCCTGTATCTCTTTCTTAGATTCGACACTGGGTCTCTGTAGAGAAGGGGGTCAAACCGCACCCGGGACTTAAGTAGCGGCATGTAGCCAAAGACTTCAGAGAGTATATCCATACACTTTTTCCTTCTCTGAAAAACAGCTGCTTGTTTAGCAAATCTACCACTATCTGGATTCGTCGTTTCCTGGTAAAGTTTCTGTGACAGAACTTTGATTGGTGGAAGTTTGATTGTGTCCGCCACTAAGAAGTTCATAGCAAGTCCTTCGCATGTGTTTTGATGGTCAACCATCTTATGAACCTTGTTTGGCAGCAGATGTGAATACATGTGGTTGTAATACCTAGAAAGGCACAACAAGAAATTTAAGTCAGCAGAAGGAAAAGTATTAACATCAGTACTGGAAATATAGTTTACATATAGAAATTGAACAAACTATAATTGGTCTCTATTTATAGTTTATGGTGTATATTTTGAGCCTTTTGGCAGACACATTTCAGCAAGTTGCCTCGACTCAATAATTACTCGGGCCGGAAGGCACCGAGTTAAGGTATGGGCTCCGTTCTTGTTGTTGGTTTTTTTCGCGTCGCACCTGTTTTGCGCATGCGTTTACGTTTTGAAAGCTGAGCCCACGTTCCTAATGGTTTCAAAGGAAATAATAATTATGGTTTAGCGATTGCATCATTGGTCAACCACTGAGGAACAGGTGAAGTTGATGTTATTTGCTTGTTTTGTTTCTGCATCTTTGCCCTGTGCATTTTGATATTTTGGAGCAAAACTTCAATATCAATAACTTTGATATCACATTCGGACATTCCGAGGAAACTCACAGGATTTGAACGGAAATGCAAGATTTGAAAACAAGTATACACAAAGTTGTTTAAATGAGACTAACAGCATCAACTGATCAAGCTCGATACGGCCGATAGTGTGAAGGAGGCAAAGTCCAAGGGAAATGGTGTCTAAAACTGAATGCCGACAGTTTTTAGTTTTACAAGCAGTTGAAAGCGGGCCTGTCACTCTGAAATCAGAGTTGTGGTGTTCCATTGCGGTCAGATTTCAGCTGAGACTTTGCTACTTGTGCGAGTACTTATTAATACAAGACTTCGAATAATTACATGTGTATGAATCAAAGCTCTACGAAGCCCTGTGTGTTGGGAAAAGATATAAATATTTTGAAATGCCTTAAATATGTATGTTGTCATATAGTATTGACAAAAGTTCAGGATTTCAACTCGCTGTTCACAAGCACTTCTTTTATGTAATTTCTCCAACTCATAGATAATTTTCCTGGCTTAACAGAGAGGGTGCTTATTACAACATTACTTTGAATAACCAAAGCTTTAACTGTTTTTGTTGGGTTCTTTTCTTGTCATTGTCCTTGGTGAAGAAGAAGGCAGAGAATGATATGATACATTGCATAATGTGATATGATACGATCTATATGATACATACTAGTTACAGTATGCAATGCTTTTGAGTGGGATACCATGGATTATGCAACGCGTCACTTGTATTTTCCGTCATATGAGCCTTTGGGTGAGTGTGTATGCGAAGAAAATACAAGTGACATTGTGTCATGTTCCATGGTATCCCACGAGAAAGCATTGCATAACTACTTTATCTCATGCCTATATCTTTGGAAAATTCACGGAAATTTTCGGAAAGTACGAAAATCTCCAGCATTTCCAAAAACTTCGGAAGCGCTTCAAAACTGTTTTCAGGAGTTCTTAATTTTTAAAATTTTCGGAAAATCTTCTGAAATTTTCGGAAACGATTTAAAACTGTTTTTTAGGAGTTTTATGACTTTTTAAAATTTTCGGAAAATCTTCGGAAGTCTTCGGAAATCATCAGAAAATTTGCGGACGTGATCGGAACTGTTTGCGGGAAACATTCGCAATGGTTGAAAAGTTTCGGAGCTGGTTTTGAGAAGTCCTCAAAAGAACCCCAGCCTAACTAGCTATTGGGCGCAAGTAATGACGGGAAAATAGAATGGAATACTACCCGTTGCATACCACAGAATGTGTAACGGCAATCCTGGCCTCTGACTGGCTGTATCGAGTCTGCCCCGAGAAAGGGCTAACGCTCGAAACGTCAGCTAAACACCATATCCCACAAGCGAAAAACATACCATATCAACCTTTGTTGATCAAACCTGTATTCTTCAAGACATGGGATAAATAATGGTCGAATTGAGTGCAATTTGGTCTGAAATCATACGCGTGATTTCAAACTTGAACGAGAATGAAGCGCGATTTTGATCTGAAGTCAAGGGTACTGACTACTGCGAGTGTATGATTTCAGCCCTAAATTACACAACATGAAGTTCAATTACCAATCAGTTATATCCGTTTTGAAATCAAGCTAAGGTATTTAAGCCAGTGTCATCTATTTTTGCGAAGTTTCCAGCAAGTACATGTTAAAACTGCCACATGTTATGCTTTTAATCTTTAATCTTTAATTGAGAAAATTGCCTTTAGAATTAAACTAATATGGCAATGGTGGTCAGCCAGTGCAGGTGCATTACAATGCAATAAAAACTAAAAAAAAAAATTACAGTGTAGATGAGATTGGTTGTTGCTGAGATTGGTTGTTTCAGTTTTTTGGGTTTGTGATTGATTGATCAAAACAGTGCAATTTGTAATGGTAATAGGACTGAGTGGAGTCCAATTCGGTCTGTTACTATTACGAGTGATTTTAAATAACAAAGTAAGTTATTTGGTAATGAGAACTAAGCAAAATAATGATCATACACAGTAATAATTTATATTTAAGATAAAAGCAAAACTCTCCCAGCCTGTTTACAAGGAAACTGCAGAGGCAGTTTAGGAGAATTCAGCAATACATCATCCTTAAGTATCTACTAACCTATGGTAGAAGACTGAACTGGTCAGTACTATGGAATACTCGTTGCTCCACATGGATGAATAGATCCATTTCTGCACCCCCTCGTCCCAGTAGTGGTCTCTGGCTTGAAAGCCAACAAGACGACTGGGAAACGACTTCCAAACCGAGAATGCAAAATTAATCTGCAAGAGTGGGTTTGGTGAACCAGTAAGTCATAAGGTCATTGATGAATACAATGTAAAGAAATTTTCTCTTTGTTTTGCACATAATTTTATCTGGCATGTTTATAACGAAAAGCAAACTTATACAATTGCCAGCATATAAAACTTAAAAAAACATGATTTAGTGGTCAAACACTATTAAAGCCACGTACCTCATCGACATTCAATCTCACATTCTCATCAACTGAGAAAATAGCATCAGTCTCTATCAGATCCCTTGGGGCAAACCGATTGTTTGGCGTCTGTAGAAAGAGAACTCAGAATTCAGCCATGAAGAAAATGGTTGGTAGTGATGCATCTCCCTTTGGTTTTGTCTGGCATTTGTTGAAAACATGTATATGTAATGAACGGATTTTTTAAAGGTCAAACAAAAATCATTTTAACATATTATTTTTATCTATTAAATACCAAACACTGGATATTGAACTTCTGGTAATCTGATTGGCTCTTTCTTTCATAGTATAAATCCTATATCCCGCAATTTGTCTAAATATAGAAACTAACAATTTTATCATTGAAAATTTTCCCTTAAAATGACCAAGAACTCGGGACGTTAGAAAAAAAATTTTCATCTACATATTTTTATCTAGCGTTTGATGTTTAATAATAAAACAATTATTCCACTCATGCTTGATGGAATGTACTAATGATAGTTAGCTCTACTATCTAAAAGCTCATATTTAACACGAATTTATTGAACAATTGTTAATTTTTTCTTTTTTAAAATAATAATCTTTATTAAATCTCGTGGCAATAAAAACTGAATTATGAGATATTTACAATGTTGTTAAAAGACTAACGTTCATACAATAAAAATTACTATATTTAAAATAACTAGAGTAATAAAACGGTTGGTTGTTCTCACACTTACGCACTCACTCACTCATTCACACATTTTCTCACTCACTGTCTATATTTACATGTAATAAAATTATTGCTGTTCCTTCCTTTAGTCCATCAGTATCATGTAGAGTATATTATAATACATGTACACTGCACCTTGCTGTCAGGTCGGACAATCAAAAGTGGAACATTTATCGGTGGCCACTTCCTCCTGCTTGGGATGGCTGCACCTGATGTCCACAGCACAATTATCTACATGTAAGAATACAATGGATTAGACTGTATAGTTACAAAATACAAGTAATGTATAACCCCTGTATAGTATTTGGTTGCTCCCATAAACTAAAACTCTCATATAGCAAAATTGATGTTTGGCAATAGCCCTCTTATGATGTTGATTATGATGCCCCTTGTCTGAAAGCCCAAAAAAAAAAAGCTACATGTATATATAGACAAGAACCAAACTCGAATTTCATAATAGTTAACAAAACATCATTTTATAGTTAACTACACAAAGAATCGATCTCTTGTGGCAAATTGTGTTTCTCTAAACACTTGCAAAATTTGTGTTGTGCACCATTTTACATGTTCAAGAGTTTGAGTTGGCAGCAATCAACATGAATGCTTTTATTCAGATGTGTTATAAAATAAACAATAATGTATTTACTTGATTAAACACTGTGCTGGTTTACTAAACATTTTGTAATTGAGGGTGGCGTTTAATCGGGTGTGGTTTTTTGCTAAGAAGTTGAAACCACTTTATTTCTAGCAAAAATGTAATGATCTAGCATTCAAATGTCAGCAGTAAACACTAACAGAAAGTAATAAACATGTTTTACAAAAATAATGTGAACTGTTGCCACAAGAATTGTTTTGCCCAATGCTGCGGAGATTTTATTGCACTAAAATTCAAGAGTTCTACATGTACATTGAAACTTAGCATCTTGTCATTTTTTTAAAAATTAAAAATTCTTCTCTCATTGGCTTGCTGGATATTCACTTTTTTCGTACTTTTTTTAAAATTCCAAATCTAATACATTTGTAAGTGTTCCTAAATAGAATGTTTTAGGCATGTTTGAACAATCCAATCACATACTTGTACATGTATGTAAATTGCAGGGGCAGATCCAAGTGTTTCAAAAACGGGAGGGGGGCACCAATGAGCACTGAAGGCGCAAGCTTTCTTGGGGGGTTTTGGGCATGCACCCCCAGAACTTTTTGAACATTTGAGTCTCTAAAATGGCCATTTCCAGCATTTTGAGACAAATTTCGTACTCATTTAATACTAGTTTTTTGCCTCTCAACTTCGCTTTTGTAAAAAAAAACTCCAAAACGG
>JAOBRH010251115.1:0-11648 GCA_027575125.1 Umimayanthus parasiticus | reverse complement strand
ATACCCTCCACCTCAAGTACTCCTAGGTACTTGTACCCATCGTCGTCTTCCTTCATCCCCCTGATCTGTAGGTTGTCAGGCAGTCTGATCCCTTCCGAGTGCGTAAGTCTTCCTCTTTTCATTATAAGCATGGCACATTTGTTTAAACTGAACTCCATCTGCATGTCAGTGGTAACTACTTGAATAGTCTGGACAAGGGTATCGACCTGGTTCTGATTTTTACCGTACACCTTTAGGTCATCCATAAACAGTAGATGGTTGATAACTCCATTTCCATCGCCTAGATCATAGCCGGCTTTAACTTTCCTTAGTACCAAGGTTAATGGTATAAGTGACAGCACAAAGAGGAGTGGTGACAAACTGTCACCTTGGAAAATCCCGCGTCTGATGTTGACATCTCCTAGTCTCACTCCTCCAGAGGATAACTCCGTTCTCCAGCCTTTCATGCTGTTCTCCAGTAGCTTGGTGACATTACTAGCCACTCCAAAGATAGTCATACATTTGATGATCCACGAGTGGGGGACGATATCAAAGGCTTTCTTAAAGTCTATCCATTATTATTATTATTATTATTATTATTATTATGAGTATGAGTATGA
Source organism: Umimayanthus parasiticus (assembly GCA_027575125.1). Classification (NCBI taxonomy): domain Eukaryota; kingdom Metazoa; phylum Cnidaria; class Anthozoa; order Zoantharia; family Parazoanthidae; genus Umimayanthus; species Umimayanthus parasiticus. The sequence goes on along the minus strand of JAOBRH010251115.1, from coordinate 11,049 downwards.
GTAGCATTGGCATTAGCATTAGCTTTAGCATTAACATTAGCTTTAGCATTAGCATTAGCATTAGCGTTAGCATTAGTATTAGTATTACTTTAACTTCTTTCCAGATGTCACTAAATAATTGTTGCCAGGCCCACATATGGTCGTCCGGATCTTCAAAGATATTTGCAATGTGAAATGGCGCAGTTTTAATATCATGTCTAAATTTTCCGGTGAAGTTTCGAGATTTGCAATCACGGCTACGTACAGGTGAATCTACAGAGGAAGACTGGAAATAACTTCTCTCTCGTCAGTCTTCGCGCACTGCAGATCTGTCTGAGTATGATAGTGCTATAAAACTATTTTTTGGAAATGAAGAGGTTGCAGATTACAACAGCAAGCAGCTTACAAAACTTGGACAACCAGTAGCTAATATTAATGCTCGTCACTCATCAATCTTAGCAAAGAAAATGACTGCTGATGACATGTCTGGATTGGAACCAGTAGTTTTTCTCTGTAAAGGTGCCAAAGTTATGCTGACAATGAATTTGTGGCCAAAGGTGGGTCTCTGTAATGGTGCAACTGGGGAAATTGTGGCTATAATTTATGAGGATGGACAACAACCACCAGACTTGCCTATTGCTGTCATTGTTAAATTTGATGACTACCAAGGTCCGTCAGTGATGAACATCCATGCTACGTTCCTATATGTCCAATTACAGTCTGCACGCAGTTGGAAAGTACCACCCATGAAAGACAACAAATACCCTTAAGACCTGCTTGGGCACTTACAAAACGTAAGAGCCAGGGACTTACTTTGCTAAAAGCATGGATCAACATCGGAAAAACCGAAAGAACACTTGGACTCGCTTACGTTGCAATTAGCAGCGTCGAGACTAGCAAATTGTGTTATTGAACCCATGACATTTCAACGACTAACAAGCATGAAATCTTCTGCAGGTTTACAGTGTAGAATAAGCGAAGAAGCCAGACTTCATAGACTAGCACAAGCTAGTCAACCAGCTGGTAAATGTCAAAGGGACGGTCAACAACTTAACGACTGAGAAGCTTTCTGAAGATGGCAAATTGAGAAGGTATGCACAGGTAGTCGCCTCCACAATGGCCATAGAGACCACCTTCTGGGAGCCATTTTGTGATCAGGTAGAAGACAGTGCGACATACCAGATGACCAACATGAGGGTCAGACAAAGTAATAGGTTGGGGGTATTGTGTCTAAACACTGCCAAGCAGGGCTGCTCGATGGAAAAAAACAACTCCATTGCTTGAACCATTGGCGAAGGTTACAAGCTTGCCTGAAGAGTTTGTTGAAACACGGTTTGAGGCCAGCGTTGTTGGTGTTTTTTCAATCACTAGCTATAAAACATGCAAGTCCTGTTCAAGGAAAGTAATCGCCAAGAGCAAACTTCCCAAATGTGAAAACTGTAACTTGTTTCAGAAATCAGAAAGCCTGAAAACAAATTGGTGTATCAAACTACTATGTGAGAACGAAGAAACAGGACAGAAACTTTACTTGACCATGTTCAACGAGATAATAGAGAAGTTCATTGCATTGAAGAAGTTGGATATAAACTTGACCATTTGCACGGATGAAGACCTAATCATCACTCTTATTGAGCGTGACAAACTTGTGCACACTTACAACGTCCAGAAAAAAGTTGTCAATGTCAGAAACGTTTAAAAGGCGCCAATTCTTCAGTATGTGAAGGCAGATGCAGTGGCCAATTGATACATTATGAGACATTGCATAGATCTTTATATCTGAAGTGCAATTGAGAAAGTGACTTAATCAACAGAGAACTTTGTGTCACGACCAGTGCATAAGAATATTTACTGTCAGTCCACTTTTTCTCACCGGCTTGAGTTGGGGGTAACATTAGCGATCAAGGAAAACGAAGAATTGAAGAAGCTGCAGGAGATCCTGATGTAATTGTAGGAACAGTACCACTACTTCCCCAAGGTACTGAGAGAGCTACTGGAGTACTGGAGGAGTCTTGAAGCCAACGAACCTCAAGGGGGCAGGGTGGCTCCCATACAACCACAAAGCTGCCAAGGCAAATGAGAACATTGTTGACAACACCTCTTTAAGAATTCTTAAGAGTTTTTAAATTATCGACAATGAATGGATTAATGACTCGTGCCATAGGGTTTGTAATCTCTAAATTACAGAAGTTAACTTGGTCAGGGATCTGCGTTTCTGAACTCCTGTCTAATATAGAATCTGAGAGCAAGTATCAGAACATGTATGTATACTAAACTAAGGTCCACTACACTTTTTTTTCTTAGTTTTCCAGATTTTGTGTAGCAGTTATTCTGTCTTTGTAGCTCTCATTTAGTAGACCAGGTGAGCCCTGAACGACGAACCTGCCCATCAGATAATGTTTGGGGGCGAGCTGCCAACATCTTGAAGTACCTGAAGAACCATATCTATCTTCAATTCCTGCACTATAAGTGAAACGAAAACCTTTAGCCTGCAGCTGCAACAGGACAAGCTGACACCAAGTTAGTACAGTGGCTTCATTGGATGGATTTATAGTTGTTATTGTGTGTGTTTTAAAAAATTAAATTTAACTCTATTTTGCCATAATAAAAGTTACAAATATGGGGCCTGTTTCTCATCCGCAATAGGCTAGGCAGATCCGTCAATTACTCTGTCAAATAAAAGACACTTTATATTTTACTATCATGAAGTTTATCAACAAAAATCAAATTATATACACAGGTAAAGTTAATAGTACCATGAAGCCTGCAACTGTGCTCTGACTGAACTATACTTGGAACCAGGAGAGCAGCAACGAGAGGTTAACCATACCGCGTCTACAACTGGCAAGTTCAAGGGTGTCCAGGTCACACATTCATGTTCGGACAATCTTTCACGAGACACAAAACTTGTCACAGGTAAATAGCAATCTGTCTTTTTGTGAGAACAGCACAGTGAAAGTTAGTATAACAAGGACCGTGCTAGGATTTGAAGTTGAGGACGGTGTATGAGAACTAAGTTTAAATTTTATTTTCAACAGATGCCATTGTAGATCAGATTAAGGACCGTCTGGGGGACCTTTGCAATGAGAAATCTAGCATTATCTCCAAATTTAATGCACAGGACCACACACTATTTCCCAGGCTTGATGGGACAAAGGAAGCTCTGGAAAGAATGGCCTTGCATGGACGTGAAGACCTCAACATACTTCTCAACCACTATCAGAAGTTGTTAGTAAGCCACAGCTCCAACATAGGGGGTGTTCAAACAGAGTACCGGCTGTATAAGGTGCCGGTGAGAAACCGAACGTCCTCCCTGAGATACTTTTGTCACAGTGCTAGCAAGAGGTACTTTTATATAGATAATTTAAGTATGTTTATGTGAAGCCTGATTCATATAAAATTTAAAGTGCATATGAGAGAAAAAATGATTGTGGTTTCAGAGGTAGTATATATTGTTATATAAGTTTGACGCACCCAGCCTCATGCAGTGATTTGCATTCACGCGATCACGAAATAAAAGATTTCAAAAGAGCACAAAAAATGCCCAATCCTTGTGTTGTTGTACTTTGTAAAAACAATCGGGATCTGGAGTAAAATATATGTATGACCTATGTACCATTCTTCGAGAGCAAAAACCCTGAGGCCTGAAAAAGAAGAAACATTTGGGTGAAGTGGATAGCATCCACACAGAAGGACAAGAGACAAGCTACCAAACACTTGAGGAGTTTGCTCTTGGCATTTTAAGGCCGAGAATTATCAGCGACTTTTTTCTCACAGCCTGGAGAGGATGACTTTGAGTTGTGAGCCATGATTAAGGACTGATGAAGTTGGGATATGTGTGTATCCTAGCCTTTGTGAGCCGACAGGACTGCCAGGAACTACCAATGCATCCATGTTATTGAACAGGAAAAGGAGAAATGTTATGCTTGCCAAAGCTCTGTAAACATAATAAATTAGTACCGATCTTTCATTTCTTCTAAAAAAATCGTCTTGATTCATTGTCATAGGGCTCATTTCCACAGATAATGAAACAAGTTGTGAATGATTATGACGAGTCTAGCAGCCAAAGCAAAGCACAACTACCGAGTGTCGAGCAACAACAACAACACTATATTTTATTCGCACTTCCTTTTTTTATCTTTTTACAGGAACAGAAAAAAATAAAATGAAGAAACAAGCCGCCTCAAGTTCCTGGATCATCACACAAACAGTTGAAAGTCAACAACAACGACATGGGGACAGAAGAAAAAAATCAGATCCAAATGGAAGACACAGACACAGTAGCAAAAACAGCAACACCCGGGACAACAACAACATCAACATCGGCAGTAACTCCCATAAAAGTATCGACAACAACTCTAAAACCAGTCAACATCAATGACTTCAGTTCCTCTGCCTTTGGCGATCAGTTGCAGCAAAACCCCTTGCAGTTGTACACCTCCATCATCACAAACATGGTTAGTTTGAAACTTACCGCATTTCCTTGTATTAAACTAGGTAGCTAGCCAACTAATTTGAAGTTATCGGTGTATACAAGTCTTTGTTTTCATTTATTCAGGGACAGCTACACCAAACTACTACCCCTGCTACAACCTCAACGAGGCACGACAGCCAGAGCCCAGTACCTCTACTTCTCGCGTGTGCAGGCAATGTGCTGGTCATCTCAACGAGATACACATGTTTCACAACCAACTGATAATGGCAAAGGATAGAAACGACAATAAAACAAAAGGATTCATTCGCTAGAATCCGGTTAGTGTTCACTGTATGCATAAAATTATTTTTTTGCTCCGAAATAACCCCCCACCACCCCCTTCCCCCTCACTTCAAAATGTTTCAGAGTAGTAGATTCACATGCTTCTGGAAATGGCTAAATATATACTCTCATAGCACAGATTTACTATGTTCAGTTCAGTTAATATAATAATTATTATACAAACGTTATGGAGGCAGCCAAACAACCAGAAAGAGGCAGCTGGTCTACACATGTTAGTTGGACAGGATCACATCCATTTGTACAGTTACTTATGTTTTGCTTAGTATATTATATTTTTATATTCTGCTGTAGATTTGTAGAAATCGATGTCATATTTTGCCTATCTCCAAAGGCTGTTGGATATGCATGCCGAGGCTGCTGTGGCTGCAAAGAAAAGAAAGATTGTCGTTGAATCTGATAGAGAACTCTCTCAGTTGATAAAGATGAGGAAGATATGGATCTCAAAGATGAACCAGACCCGGTCTCTAGTGGCAAATAGTATCCTGTGAGAGTGAAGAAACCTGACACAGAGTCTGAGGCTGATGTGGATGACAAAGATAAAGAGACCGAGGTTGAAGAAACAACAAGGTAAGCAAAAGCCTCAAATCCCTTCCTTTGGATTTGGCAAAGAAAAATGTCACTGAGATGCTAGCCAGATTTCCTTTTCAAATTCAAAACAAGTGTAGGGGAATTGTTCAGCAGTGCAGAGTTTCACAAGGGGATGGGCTTTATCCTTTTTTCTCAAAGTTTGCAACATTTGTTGAAGAATTAAATGTGATGATACTAAATATCCCTGAGCATTTTATTTAAAAATTAGTAGTATCTACGTTTATAATTAGAATAATGTTGTCAATTAGCTTTTAAAAATAGTTATTGTAGTATTTATATTTTTAGTTCGGAACATGTTGTAAATAGGGCTTTAAAATAATTCTTGTAAGAGCATTGCAACAAGTGGGAATCTCCTAAAACATTTTGTTTTATTATTAAGCGCTGTTTGATCAAGTTTTTAATTGTAACTATACTATAAAATATCTTTGAAAGGCTTTCATGTGATAAGGTACATATGCTTTGATCATTTTTCAGGTATTTTTGAAAGGCTTTCATGTGACAAGGTACACATGCTTTGGCCATTTTTCAAGTTTTAGCTTGTAACAACTTTGAAGAAAGGATAAGAGACTAAATCTGGTGGAAGCAGTCATGGTAATTTGAAAGATTGTAGCATGAAATATTAAAACATAAACCTATGGAGAGCATTGCAGACACAAACTAGTTTGGTTTTTTACAGGAGTTAATGGTTGATAATCAAAGCCGGATTTTAAAGGATTGATTAATGATAGGTGTTCACATAGTGAAAGTAACCAGACTAAAAGTTAAAGATAAAATCCATCTTTCTATTGCAATAATCAGTGGAATTGCTATTTTAATCTGTGTCATGTTTCAAGTGTGTTAGTTGCGAGTTAACAATTTTAGTCAGTCGAATATAAGGCAATTAAAACTAGTGTGTAAAACATATCTATGCAGAGTAAATAATATTGGAACTACTTTTATCTTTCATACAGCTGCCAAGCCGGATGAGCTGTGAAAATGCAGAAATTGAGCCAAAACTAATGTATGTTGGCACCCGGGAGGACATGCGGCAATTATTCATTGCTGCAGAAGATGACTACCTTGTTGATCTCCCAAATATAGACCTTGGAGAAAGGGCAATTTTGCTTTTAAATTGCTATAATGTTTTTGATGTTCGCTATCCTATCGGTTATTTCAGCATTTAAACTTTTTTGCAAGATATTGTTTTGAGGCTTCTTGATGACGCGTTTGGAGGATCTAAGTTTGACTGTGTGACTATGAAAACTGTGAATAACTCTACAATATGCAAGGACTCAAGTGAATGTATGTTAATTTCAATTTTTCGTTGCTCTACACAATGTCAATGTCAAATAAAAGGATAAAATGGATAAAATTTTCACGCCAAGTAAGTGTGGTTTTCGGACAGTCTGCGCTGGTCAGAGAAGCAACATGACCGTGCTTGTGTACCTGTTAAAAAAATCAAGTGTTTATCGTTTTTTATCGTCTTTCTATTTGTGTATTTTGTTTTGTTTATGCTACCATGGGTTTGCAAATAATTTAGGAACTAGAGAAGATTTTATATTATCTCTAGCCACTAAAAATAAAATTAACACACATCAGTCTTTAGCCAATACTTCCTTTTGTTTTTTCTTTCTATCTCTTCTTTCTTTTTTCATTTCTTTCCATTTATATTTTAGGTATCTGTGTCCGTGTTTCCTTCATCGCGGTGTTAAAGCACATTTATAACAAATACAGCAAGAACAATTAATTTTGCATGACTCAGCCATTTAGCTTGATCAGCTTTTGGCTATTTGCTCATAATTGTTGGACAAGACTTCCAGTATTACTTCCGGTATTACACTTTGTCGTCTACTCCTATTGCATCCTGGGAGCCACATGGTTGAGTTTGGACGCCATCTTGGATTATACTACATGGTGACAGCGGTGACAACAAAATGCCAACTGAAGAAGAGAAACAACACAACCCAAGAGGTGCTGCGATGAATAGTAATGTTCAGGCGATCAACCAACTGCCGCTACCAGACAAATTTCATGTGGTGAAAGGTCCAAGGGCCAGCTGATAAGTGGCCGAAGTGGTTTTGCCGATTTTGAAAGGTATAGACTAGCTTCAGGCCCAGAAGAGAGTGAAGAAGACCCTAAGAATAGTGATGTATTTTTCCTTGGTGAAGTCGGACCTCAGCATGTGGTTGGACTGCTCAGATTGGCGTGAATGGTAACAACACGCAATTTAAGCTGGACAGCGGTGCAGCAGTCACGGTCATTGGTTACTCATTTCCATGGCTGAAACAACAGGCTCTAGTAAAATCTAAACAAATTCTTCGAGGCCCCAGGGGTATCAGAATTCCAGTAATCGGTACGTTTCATGCAGTCCTAAAATATCATCAGACAAGAATCATTGAGCCAATGTATGTTATAGCAAACCAACCATGCCCACTACTCAGCAGGAAAGTTTGTGTCGAGCTAGGGCTCATTACTCGTGTGAGCAAAGAGACAGAGCAGAATTCCCATCATTGTTCAGTGGACTGGGGAGAGTGAAGACCGAGGTTCATATAACGCTACGTGCTGATGCAGAGCCACATTGCCTCAACACCCCCAGGAAAATCCCTCATCCATTACTGCCAAAGGTCAAAGAAGAGCTAGCATCCATGCTTTGCCAAGGGGTTATATCACCAGTTACCATACCAACAGTGGTGCTCAGCCTTGGTCCCAGTACCCAAATCTAACGGAAAGGTCAGATCTGCGTTGACCTAACTAAACTGAACAAAGCTGTACAAAGAGAAATACACCAAATGCCATCAGTTGATGAGAGCCTAGTCAAAATAGGAGATAGTAAGATATTCTCAAAGCTAGATGCAACAGTGGTTTCCGGCAGCTCCCCTTTGACCAAGATTCAAAATTACTCACAACCTTTGTCACACCCTTTGGCTGTGTTTCAATCGACTTCCATTCGGAATTAGCAGTGCTCCTGAAATCTTCCAGCGCACGTCTGAAATCTTGCAAGACCAAGAAGACTTAATCTGCCAGATGGATGATATTCTTGTACACGAGACTAATCAGGAAGAACACAACAAGCATTTGAGGGCTACACTCAATTGTCTACCGCAAACATTATCCCGTCACAAGAAATTTATTCTTGTAAATTTAAATAGCAATAAAATATTTATGTTGTTGTTTTCTATGGAACATAAGCCCTGTTTATGTTAAGTTTGGGTCACAGCAATAATATAAGTCATGATCACCACACGTCGGACATCTTGCAAATTCTTTGCAGTTATGCTGGAGCAAGCAGTGTAATCAGGATGCTTCTTCATTAGCTCGCAGCAAAGGTAGTATTGTGGTTGACATTAGCAAGGTTCAAGCATTTTTCAACTCTACATTTACAGAACGCAAGCACATGGTTGCTAGTAAAAAAAGGCCACATGGCCGTTGACAAGATTCTTGTCAAAGAAGATGTATTTCCTAGGACACTTGCCAGGTCATATCATGCATTTGCAGAGTTACAGTAGGATCAACTTGGCTTACAAGTTCGACACTTTCAGATTTGTATAGTGAAACAAAGGGAAAACCAGCCTCTATTAAACCTAAGATCAGCCTCTGTCAAACAAAGTAGAAAGCCAGGGATCAGCCTAGATTGACTGGGTTGGGTTGCTGATTTTATAACGAGAACAACTTACAAAACACGCCAAGGCCACATTTAAGAACAACAAACTATGAAGCTCAGATTATACGGTCGTGTAGGAAAAAGCGTAGTAAATGAAATGACCTCTTAATAAGCCTTGCCACACTACAAAAGGCAAAGTGTCCACGTGTTTCGTCAGTAACGAAAGTCATTTGATGATGTAATGATTATGCTAATTATCTAGAAGAGATTAACAAACTGAAATATCTATCAGCTGGATAAACTTTTCTTCGTCTCTGTAAAAGAGCCACCGGGTATGTATTTCATTTGTCTAGAATTGGAAAATTCATGTAATATATGGTTAATGCTAGATTATAACTCGCAGGTAACGAAAGTCAACAGAAAATCCATTAAACCTGCAAATAATGGTATTGGCTTGTCTTTTGTAAACGATGGATAAACAAGAAAGGGGTCAGAAGAAAACATTCGTAACCCGTCGTGAGTGACCTGAAGCAAGGCAAAGACAATGGCCGGAGACGCCAAAAACGTAAGAAGGTCTGCGAAGGCAAGATTCACGAGGATAAACAAGAAAGGGGTCAGAAGAAGAAACCACGGTCTTATGAAAATATAAGGAAATGTATGTATATGTGCATGCTTTTCAAAATGTTGAGCACAAATCCATTTTCACAGCTGCTGACTTTTGTTTATATATTTAAACAACTCAGTGCTGGATTTCTTTTCAATTTGTTGGCTCGTTACTTATAATGTTACAGGAATTTGTGTTTAAAGTTCACCGACTCTTTCTTTGACAATGCAAATTGCACAGTAGCTTAGGCTATGCGCACGGAACTGGTGATCACTTGCGTCACATCGTGTGTATCGTTTGTTTGGATCGTTTTTCTCCTAAAAAAAACGATTGGATCGTTTAAACGATAGATCGTTTGGATCGTTTTAAACGATTCGGATCGTTTTTTTAAAAACGATAGGGATCGTTTTAAAAACGATGGGGATCGTTTTAAAAATGATGGGGATCGTTTAAACGATGACGTAATCGTTTGGTCGACGATACAGCTCAAGTCAAGGTCAGTCGACTTTTCTCTGCGTCTCTATATCGGAAAACATACAGAAAGGAAAACTTTTCACTATGATAAGAATATTTACTCTAAATGTTTATACTCGTCATCTTTGATAAATTTATTTTAATACGAAAATTACAGCAAATAACGTATAAAAGGACAATCAATATTTCAAAACTTGGGCGAAGCTGTACGCGCGCACTTTACTGGTTTTCTCGACCTTTGGATCAAGAAAGTCAAAAACAACTCCATATAAAGATTGACTCAGCCGTGCCACTGCACTGCACCAGTGTGAAAGAAGCAAACAAGTGGAAATGAGAGCCACGAATTTTAGCAGTTACTGTTTTATTTTGGACTAAAATCGTCGTTTTGTGGTAGAACTCCATATTACTTTGAAAGTGAACGGCAAAAGGTGTATACACAATTTTTCTAGAGCAATAATTTGATTCAAATAAACTTGAAAATCATCAAATTCTTGTGAACAAAATGGCTGTTGTTTGCTTTGTTGTTTTTTCACACACATCCTTTAGTGCAAGAAAAGAAGAACGTTCTTTTATCGATGCAGGATCATTTTAAACAATAGGACCGTTTAAACGATCCGATCATTTTAAACGCTCCAAAAAAACGATGGGAGCGTTTAAAACGATCGGATCATTTAATTTAATTGATCCGATTGTTTTAAACCCTCAAAAAAAACGATAGGAGCGTTTAAAACGATCGGATCGTTTAAACGATAGAAACACACGATGCACGATGGTGAAAAAAACGATCCCGAGACCAAATAAAGGATCCGTTGGATCGTGTGAAACTGGCTTTTGACGAAACGTCGACAGAAATCTTTCGTATACTGCGGAAAATGTCAATTTGTGAGAAGTGATATTAAGGTATGTTAGCTATGACTTCAGAAATGCAAAATATTTCAGGACCACATTGAGTATTTGCAATTTCATCAAGAGATTTACTAATTTTGATGGTTTTTAAACACATTAAAAATGAGCGTATGCGATGAATTCAGGACAGGTCATTTTCGTATA